>CAIGQZ010032545.1:11109420-11132048 GCA_903798205.1 Danio tinwini | reverse complement strand
TTTTGTTAAGTTGCCTAATAATTATGCACAGTAATAGTCACCTGCACACACAGATATCCTCCTAAAATAGCTAAAACTAAAAACTACTTCCAAAAAATATTCAGCTTTGATATTAATGAGTTTTTTGGGTTCATTGAGAACATGGTTGTTGTTCAATAATAAAATTAATCCTCAAAAATACAACTTGCCTAATAATTCTGCACTCCCTGTATATATGGAGAGAGAGAGAGAGGTTAACTGATGTATGAATTCTATTTTAGGAAGGAAAATACAACCAAAGTTACTGGTTTTGTGTGTTACAAACCATTATTGTATAACTGTTATTAACTAATGCATTTATTTTGTATTTAGCAGATATGAAAATGGCTGTGAGAAAATTCAAATTCTTTTGGAAGAATACAGGACTTCTTCAAACTTTATTGGGAAAATAACCTGTCACACCATGAGAAGGGTCTATATAAAAGGAGATGTGCTTTGCTCTCTGACTCTGATGTTGCTGCTCTTTCTGCTGTTATATGCCTATCAAAGAGTGACTCCCACATGGGGGACTTTGCATATTCAACATGGGTCAACCAGCTCAAGGACCCTCCTCAGTGGAGCATCAATGGGACAGCAGACAAAGCTAGTCCCCACAAAATCTCTGGACATACCACCTTGCAAGCCTGAGGTGCAGACCAAATCTAAACCACAGGGACAATCAAAGGTCAAATCTCAGAAAGCACGTAGCAAATCAAAGTCTAAATTTCACCAGGCCTCAACAACAGCAAGTCTGCTACCAACACAACATTCTTTTGACTTTGCTGATTACCTTCGAAAGAAAGACCAGCGGGACTTTAGGATGCTAATCGATCAGCCAACAAAGTGTTCTGGACCAGAAGGCGTCCCCTACATGCTGATCGCAATAAAGTCAGTCGCAACAGATTTCGACAAACGCCAGGTTGTTCGGCGTACATGGGGACGAGAAGGGGTGTTCCAGAAAAACATCAACATTAAGAGAGTTTTTCTCCTTGGTGTGCCCCAAAATCAGTCAGCGCTCCCATTATGGGACAAACTTTTGGAATACGAAAGCCACACTTTTGGGGACATCCTCTTGTGGGACTTTGAAGACACCTTCTTCAACTTGACACTAAAAGAAATCCATTTCTTACAATGGATTAATGTGAGTTGCCCCAAAACAAAGTTTATTTTTAAGGGTGACGCCGATGTGTATGTGAACATTGACAATATCCTGGAGATGCTTGAGAGTCAAGAGATCGATAAGGATCTTTTTGTTGGCGACATCATTGTTCACGCAAAACCAATTCGCAGACGCAGTAGCAAGTACTTTGTCCCTGAGTTTATTTACGGCCAGGGGATCTATCCATCCTATGCGGGTGGAGGTGGATTTGTCATGTCAGGAAACACCGCATTGAAGCTCCACCTCGCTTGCAAAGAGGTGGAGCTCTTCCCCATTGATGATGTCTTTCTGGGCATGTGCCTGCTGAGAATTGGCCTGCAGCCAACCCGCCACGAGGGTTTCCGTACCTTCGGGATCGTGAGACCGTCAGCTGCACCACACCTCCAGGTGTTTGACCCCTGCTTTTACAGAGAGCTGATGGTGGTGCACAGCCTGACCGTTCCTCAGATTTGGCTCATGTGGAACCTTCTGCATGACCCTAACCTTCAGTGTCACAGGAGTCAGGATCCCACAGTTTTTCCTTTTCAGTGGAGTGATAAAATTGGCAAGACGGCTAGGAACAAGGCAGAGGAGAATCTAAGGAATAAAGACTATGGGATGAAAGTGTTTGTGGAACATTAACTCTTCACTGTACTGTGAATAAAAGGAGCCCCGTAAATACTGATCCAAAGAAAATAAGCCAACAGGCAAGCATCAAGTTTTTCAATGCGTATGGGTGATAAGAAAGTGTGTTCAAGAAAGAAATAAACAGCAAGAGTTTTTCTTCTTTTTGTGCCCCAAAAATTTCGGAATATGAGAGCTACACTTTTGGTCACATGGTGTTTCTTGAGAATCTGGAGTATAATGGAGTATAAACTGCACTTAAAAGTCAAGACACAAGTTATGTTGCCTATTTAGTTTTAGAAACAACAAATAATAACTTGACTTCTAGTTAATCATTTGGTATCAGAAGTGGCTTATATGAAAGGCAAAAGCCTCTAGAGTATGCTTATTTTACCAACATAAAATATGATCATGCCCTGATTTGTAACTGTTTAATTAGGACAGTAAAGTCTGACTTTGCTTAGACAAGAGTCTTGACACTTAACAGAAATAATGTACAGTATAGAATATAAAGTCATGGTGCAGTGGAAAAAGAATTAATATTGTGTATGATTCCCATGAGCTTGGAGGACTGCATCTATACATCTCTGCAATGACTCAAATAACTTATTAATAAAGTCATCTGGAATGACAAAGAAAGCGTTCTTGCAGGACTCTTAGAGCTCATTAAGATTCTTTGGATTCATCTTCAGTGCCTCCTCCATCTTATTCCAGACTTGCTTAATAATGTTCATGTCTGATGACTGGGCTGGGCAATCCTGAAGCACATTGACCTTCTTTGCTTTCAGGAACGTTGATGTGGAGGCTGAAGTATGAGAAGGAGCGCTATCCTGCTGAAGAATTTGCCCTCTCCTGTGGTTTGTGATGTTATGGGCAGCACAAATGTCTTGATACCTCAGGCTAGTGATGTTGCCATCCACTCTGCAGATCTCTCACATGCCCCTATATTGAATGTAACCCCAAAGCATAATTTTTCCTTCACCAAACTTGACTGATTTCTGTGAGAATCTTGGGTCCATCCAGGTTCCGATAGGTCTTCTGCAGTATTTGTGAGGATGATTCAACAGATGATTCATCAGAAAAATCTACCTTCTGCCACTTTTCCAAATGATCAACTAGAAGTCAAATTATTTGTTGCTCTTACAACTGGGATCAATGACAAGACTTTTGTCAGGTAGTGTATATCCCAAAACACACTTGCAGCCAGTCAGTAGCAAGGGGTATGACTAGAAATAATAAGGGACATTTTAAAGAAGGAGCAAGATTCTGCTGTGGTCGCTAATGTTATGTTGATACTTTTTCTCATGCTTTGTACTGAGTTATTGAATAACTAATGCTGTAAATATCAGAAATTAGACACATGGTACTATTTTATAAAAAATGAGCACCTATTTATTTGACTGTTATGCTGCATTGTTGCAGATGATCTGCTGTTTTATGGGTTTAGATTAAACTGAAAGTAGCCTGCTGTGAACATGAACGTACTACTTCAATCAAATTTTATTTTAAGTGAATAAAAACGAAAAAAAGACGAAGGATGCCTTTATTTTCCCCCCATATTTATTACATCCATTCTTTAAATATTTTTGTTGAACACACTGTACTGTAACAGTTTTAATGAACAAAATGCAAAATTAGCAGTTTAACAAAAACTGATAATGCTTTCAGTAGATTCAATGTGGAAACCAATGGTTTCCAAAAACCAATGGTCACACCGTTCTAAACTTTTGACATATCTGACCATTCAGATTTATAATCCAACAATGCAATGGTTATTGCTTTAAAAACAAAACGAAAAGAAACAAAGGACAATGATGCCTGAAATTGATTTTCTGTGTACATGTATCTTAAATCTACAGAAGTAAAAATATCTGAGATATAAAACACCACATTGAAATCGATTTAGATGCAAACTTTTTTTTTTAATCGAGTTTAAGTCCCATTTCCAGAAACGGGTTTAATGTACTGAATCCACAAAAAGTAATCACTTTGGAGGATGGGGAAGAAGAATATACAATATAGAGGAATACAATACATAGCATTAATATGCGCATTACACTGTATAGAGGTTGTCCATTTCTAAGTACAATCCTCAGGACAATCATTCATTCACTCATTCCAATGCAAAAATAGGATAAAATCTGAAGACAAAACAATACAGCCAAAACCCATTTGATGAAAAGCATTCGCTTGCTCCTGGCACAAAAAAACTAAACATCCACCTGAGATTGGGCAGGCAATCACATCACACTCCCTAAATGACACTAAAACAGTGGTTGTGTTGTTCCTGATGGACAATAGAGGCTCCAATTTAAGATTGTGTTTAAGATCTAACCATATTTAAACTGATTAAAGCGTTAGTTCATCCCAAAATGAACATTTTTGTCATTTATTCAAACCTATGTCAATCCAAACCTATAAGAACTTTGTTCGTCTTCAAAACACAAAAGATATTTTTAATCTTTCCATTGAAAGTCTGTTTACTGAAAACATACACTCCAAAATATGCAATCCATATGTAGAAAGTGTGCTATTTCTGAGCCTTCAGAACACAATTGCTTTAGGTGATGGACAGATTTAATTTAGCTCTAATTTAGTTTATTCACATATAAACATTGTGCGTGGACATAAA
This sequence comes from Danio tinwini, assembly GCA_903798205.1. Lineage (NCBI taxonomy): Eukaryota > Metazoa > Chordata > Actinopteri > Cypriniformes > Danionidae > Danio > Danio tinwini. The sequence goes on along the minus strand of CAIGQZ010032545.1, from coordinate 11,127,636 downwards.
AAGCTCAACCATACTTGCAAACCTCATCGGTTCATGCAATAACTCAATCATGCCCATATGACATGCAAGAATATACCTCATTGGTTGAGATTCTTTGACTAAATTGTAATGCGGTAGGCATTGTTCGCTGATCGATAAAAGACTACAGTAAATCTGATAACCATATAAAGTGAACGTGTGGGATTAAATCACTCAATTCATATGGATTCATATTGTGTTATCTGTTATGAACGAGTTTTGGATGAATAGACTTTTAATGGAAGAACTGAAATCTCTTAAATGTGGTTAAAAGTATCTTCACATGAGTTGTAAAGTGAAAATCATGACAAAATTATTTACTTAAAGATAACCAAACCATTTAAAAAGGAACTTCCAAATGTGCTAATTGTATTTCAATAGAAACAGAACAACCACTATATGAACCTCAGGGCCACCTTGGTTTGTTGAGTTTATTTTTCAATTTAAAACCACTGACACAGCCCTACGTGACAAATTCAAGACCCAACAAGTTAATTTATCCCTAAATCCTCTAATATTTAGGTACGTTCTTCCAGAACAAAAGGACAATGACTATCAATTTAGCTTTACATGCTCAGAGACATACACAAAGCAGTTCAAACAATTCAATTTACAGAGATAAAAGTCAAGACAGGCTCGGTGGGAGATGAGGCACAATGTTAAATTAGCATCTTCCTTGCAAATGACCAAAAGCTAACGGCTAAAATTTAATTAAAACAGACAGCCTTCCAGAGCAGTTGATGAAAAGTTGACATAATGGAAAGCTAAAAATGCCCAAATTAGCCTGAAGCACACACTGCAGAAGCCTGAAGGGAGGTGGGAATGACTTCACAGCCATGTTCGGCTACGTGTCACAGCAATGAGCGGTAGTTAGAGGTGAACAAACCATTTACCCTAGTCAAACCCTCATGAAAGTGGTCAAATGTGGGATACTCCATCCAGAACAACAGTGGCTGAGAAAAGAAAACGAGAAACTCTCAGTATGTTAAGTATAATGGATATCCAGACGTCAGCCAGACGAAACAATGAAAACTGTGCACGCTATTTACAGATCTGTACAAAATGCATCGCATCTACTTGCTACGGAAACGACTATGCTAGAAAGCAAGAGGAAAAAGATTTAAAAATGGTTCAAATCAATGGAGTTGCTGTGCTCAAGCAATTCAGGGACTGTGTGGGTCAAATCAAAAGGGAATGTTCTTACGTATTTAAAATGACAAGGAGCTAAATTGTTTCTTCTTTGGCTAATGTTTTGGCAATCAGGCGAACAGAAGACAGTTCTGCAGTTAAGACTTTTAAGATACTGAATAAAGTAAAAACTTCACATCTTTTCTACTGTGGACAAAAGCAAACACAACTGATGGCAATGAAAGAAGAAACAGCAATGGGTGGATGGCTTTTCTCTTCAGTCCGCTTTGCAACTAGCTTTGAAATCCAGATTGCATGTCTGCGTTGTTGTCGTTCCCTCCCCCGGCGTCCTTTCTCTCTCTCTGAGACTCGCAATTAAAGCGTCCCCCAGTGGACAGGAGACAATTATCAAGTAAATTAGGTGTATTTTAGTGCAAATGTTCAAAACGAATGCGCTCATGAGCAACAAAACAACAACAGAAGCGGATGTAAAAGTACTGAAATGGGAGGTAATTATTTTCTGACTTGATATGAAAGGAGCTTATGAATCATTATGTATGTGTGTATGCATGTATGTGAGCCTGCTCATGTGCCACATTTTTTTCACAGCACTGGATCCACACCGTGCCAGCTTGTGCTTGTAACCTTATGTTAATGCATACGAAACACTGAATTTATGCAGTTAAAGTTTATCCTCTGCGCATCGGAAAGCAAATGAAGTTGAATGCATGTGCGTTTTCGTTAAAGTGTTTAGTGTGCAGAGGAAAACTCGCTTCTGTGTTTGCCCTTTGGTGTGCCTGGTATGGAAATTTAGAAGGTTAGGCAATAAAACAAAAGAAAACACAAATACGCTTGTGTGGAAAATGATCACTGCGCATCCACAAGTACTAGAACGATGCTGACGCTGATGCATGTCTGGGGTAAAGCTTTGGGGTTTGCATGAAGTTTAGCAGGCTGAATGAGGCCTCCATCTTGTTATCGAGAAGACCCAATTATTCCGAAGTGAAGGGGGGATGAGTACAACTCCAGAGAAACTCCCAGCATGTCTTGCTTTAGCTTGTGTGATGGCAGCAGTGAGTGAAGGCACACTCTACTGGTCAGTTCAGAGGCTCTGCAGGGCTGGACGGGCACCGTGGGCATGACGGCTTCCTCAGTGGGTGCTCGGCTCGACGCGGGCCAGACTACTTGGACGAGGTGCTCCATAGAGAGTCACTGAAGCTATGTGGTTGTTCTGCATGACCTGTAACCACAGCAACAAAACGGAGATGAGATGAAGTAGTTGTGAATGACTTAGAGATGCATCATACTGGTTATATGTTAATAAAATTGTCCATTTCCCCTTTTAACATTTAAAGAGACAGTTCACCCAAAATTGAACACTCTGTCATCATTTACTTTCCATCCACTTGTTTCAAACAAGTGGCGGAGCTACAAACGCCTGCTAGTATTTTGCTTAGACAGGCTTTTCTTTGGGAGAAATGCTTAAAGGGCACCTATTTTACCCCTTTTTTAAGATGTTATATTAATATTATGGTTCCTCTGAGTGTGCCAGTTTAGGTTCAGTTCAAAACACAATTCAGATTTTTTTTATTATGATATGAATATATGAAATATGCCAGAAATATGAACAGTGTCCTGAGCAGGGCCAGCGTCTTTGGTGACGTTGCTTTGACTCACACGCTGAAAATGGCAGACGTGAAACAACATACTGAGGATATGGTAATGCGCACCTGTCAATCAATATTGGTGGGCGGGGGGACCGCACTCCTACGTCAAGTTGCGGTCGATCTCAAAACCGCTCCAATTGGTCCACTGTTTTATGTTGTTTAATTGAAAAAAAAGGACTGAGTGTGTTTATATCACCCCAATATGACGGTCTATACACTATACCTGTACATATGTCTGTCCAAACAGCTTGAAAAGTAGATTTTTCACCATAGGTGCCCTTTAATACTTCATTACCTGCAACTCGTTTGTGTTCTGACCACAAGTGCTTGGTTGTACACTATGGCTGTGTCCGAAACCGCATACTTCCATACTATACAGTACGCTAAAATCAGTATGCGAGCCGAGTAGAATGTCCGAATTCGTAGAATTCGAAAATCAGTATGCAAGAAGTACCCGGATGACTTACTACTTCCGGCGAAATTCTGAAGTGCGCATCCCATGCACGCTGCGCTATCCCATGATGCCCCGTGAGAGAATTCATGAATGGGAGTAAATTGACGTAACTGACGCAGGTAGGTCACATGACCATGACAAAATGACGGATGTAGTATGTCCGAATTCCATTCATACTTGTCCCATTCATACTGTATAGAACGTACTTTTCTAACGGCCGAGTAGTACGTTTAAATTTAAATGCAGTACCTACTGAGTAGTAGGCGGTTTCGGACGCAGCCTATATCAATAAAGTGTTTAGACTTTTAAAAACACTGTTGTAATACATTGAGCCACTAAACATTGTTCTTATGATGTTTTTTTTACAGGAGGAAAATGCTAATTACTTTAAAGTTTGAGTTTCTTTCTTTTCTTAAACGTAAAAGAAGGTATTTTGAAGAATGTTGGAAAGCAGCAGCCATTGACTTTCATAGTATTTTTTGTTTTTACTGTGGATGTCGGTGATTACTGGTTTCTAACATTAATTCATTCATTCGTTCATTTTCTTTTCGGCTTAGTCCCTTTATTAATCGGAGGTCACCACAGCAGAATGAACCACCAACTTATCCAGCATATGTTTTACGCATCGGATACACTTCCAGCTGCAACCCATTACTGGGAAACACCCATACACTCTCATTCACACACATACACTACGGACAATTTAGCTTACCCAATTCACCTATAGCGCATGTCTTTGGACTTTGGAAACCCACGCGAACACAGGGAGAACATGCAAACTCCACACAGAAATGCCAACTGACCAAGCGGCAACCTGCCTCTCTCCCTCATGAAGCAAATACGGAAGTAACTTAAACTGCAAATTCCGCTAGTCCTGGCTCCATAATAGAGCACATTTCTGTTGACCACACTGTTAAAATGGCCAACTTTAGAGCAGAAAAAAGGTGCTTACAGCCTGGTACAAAGAACGATTTTGGTGCATATAGCTAATATTACCCTTCATGACCACTGTGAGGAGGGTGAAATTTTTTATAACTCATCCGTTTCGTTTATATTAAGTCTGCATAATTAAGGGCATGGCCACTTGAGTGACAGCTAGGTCTCACTGGTTGACGTCACTTCACCTGAAGCTGATTCCGGATAATTAGCCGATGAACTCAGCATATACATCATGGCTTTACACAGTCAGTTGCTTTTTGGAATTATTTCTTACAATTATTAGATGATATGGCATGCTGTGTGCACTTAATTGTGCTCACAAGCCATTCACATGGCCTCTATTTCCCAGGTGAGTGAAATTATATACTTATACCATATCTACTGTATAAATGTATTTGTTTTATCTTTATTAAGATCATTTATCATTTATAATGTTCTTTAGACCTGTAATGCACTCTAGAATCTGACAGCTTGATTAGCTGTAGGCTCTAGAACAGTCATCTGAAATGTTATCATACAGTGTTATGCCTGAATTTCATAAATATCCTTGCATTTACTAACACTATTTTTTAAGTATTGGGAAGTAATTAGCATTTTCCTCCTGTTGAAAAACGTCAAAAGAACAATGTTTAGTGGCTCAATGTGTTACAACAGTGTTTTTAAAAGTCTGAACACTTTATTGATATAGTGTACAACCAAGCACTTGTGGTCAGAACACAAACAAGTTGCAGGTAATGAAGTATTAAGCGTTTCTCCCAAAGAAAAGCCTGTCTAAGCAAAATGCTAGCAGGCGTCTGTAGCTCCACCTTATTGCCCTTGTTTGGTATCCCCCGGTTGCTGCAATGATGCCCAAACAAAATGGCCCCGGTTGGCCACGCCTACTGGTAGCTTCTTTTGCGTTCTTCAGAAACCCATGGATAACATCACCGATACTACGTCTATATCTTTTACGATCTATGCAACTGACTCAGCTGAGGCTCAAACCAGTGACGTTCAAGCAGTGAGGCTACAGCGCTACCCACTGTGCCACCGTGTCGCGGTTTCCAATATTCTTCAAAATATCTTTTGTGTTCAGCAAGATAGAAACTCAAAAAAGTTTAGAACCACTTGAATGTGAGGAAATGGTGAGGAAAATGTCACTTTTGGGTGAAGGATCACTTTAACCTACATTTGCAAAAAATTCTTACTTGATTTGAAGCAGATTTTCTTCAGTTTTTACAACATGCATGCTAACTCTTATAACACATGCAAAGAGAAACACACTACAAATACAGGGTTGATACACATTTTTACTACTAAAATTCAATGACTTTTCCATGACTTTCAAGTAAATTTTCATGACCTAATGTTTTATGTAATGTCTACGTATACTGGGTAAATAAAAAGAAAAACGATGCATGTTCAAAGTTATTACAGCATATCATAAAACATGCTACAATCTATTTAGTTTAAATTAGTCTATATATCTATGTAAAATTTATTTAGGTAATGTTTGAACTAATAATGTGAAAGCATGAGTTTGACCATGGACAGAAAAGAAGACAACTAACCTATGTTTAAGTACACAGACATTTGTTAAACTAATTTCCATGACTTTTCCAAAACTTTTTGAGTTTTTCAGTTTTTACAAAAATTTTCCAGGCCTGGAAAATGCCATGTCAAAATTCGTCATGACCGTATGAACCCTGCAAACAGTGCAGAACACAAGGAAATGTGTCAAGGGACCCCAAAATGTGACCGCTCCAGTGGCTGCTTCAGTGGTGGAGTCAGCGGTATTGCCAGAGATATGAGAGGTGAGTTTTTTGTTTATTTGAAAGGGGTGGTTCAGAGTGTATTTTTAAGGGTTGGTTGTGTTTATGGAGTGCAAAGCAATGTTTGCTCATGTTTCATTTGTAAAACAAATCACATTATTTCTTCATATATTGTACCTTTATTATATACAGCTACTCAGCTAACATGAAAACGACTATCATATTTCCTAGTTCCTCTGAAAGGCCCGCCCTTAAGAGGCTCTAGTGGAGCAGATTGGCTCCACGTCACCAGGAAGCGTCACGCTTTTACTAGCATGCGCTTTTCCGTTATGTAAATACTGTCAGTCAGTGTAGCCGTTTTAGTTTGAGCCTGAATCAGACAGAAAATGAAGAGGACACAGCATTTCCTGCTCTCCATATAAAATCTGACAAGTGTCTTTTACATCTATATTAGAGTTATAAGTATGTGTAAGTAATATAAAGCATTCACATATATTTTGCGAGTTTGTTACTAGAGATGTAAAATGCATGGAAAGCAGCTGCATAGAGACTGTGGGTGTTTTCAAGGGTTTGACAGATAAATATGTATTCGCAGCTAAATTTTTAACAGCATTTCCTGTTGTTTATGTCCATGATTACATCCTCGCTACAACATACCGTTAACCCTAGACACTATGCATGTAATAGATCAATTTTTAACAAATTAAAATGCTTACAGGTTGTAGCTCACAATCCACAGCTTCTATTATGGTTGGAGCTGCTCCTTCTTTAAAGAGTTTTCAGTCGAATCCAGCAATGAACTGGGAGATTCTGGAAGCTGTCCTTTGTCAAATGCTAGAGCTACATCTTTTTTTATATGATTCTCTGGAACATAATTAAAATTAAATTATAAGCACTTCTCTCTTTGTGTCTTGTCCTTTTGAAGTCCAAATACAAAAACTGAATAAGCTCTGTGGAAATAGCAGCGTTTGAACGTCATTTTAGTTTTCTTTACTATAACATTACAGCGCCTCTGGCCACGCCCCTTTCGTTGCGTAGGTGGTATGGGTGTAGGCTTTGCTAAGCTAACTCTTTAAAAGCTAATGTCTCCCTTTGCATTGAGCGCATTACATTCAGAGATGTCGTTTATGTTCACACAGCTACATTACACATCAACTAAAGTTTAAAATATGATATCGTAGTGGACCACCCCTTTAATGTCATGGTCTTATGTTCCTAAGTTGTTTGTATACTTTTAGCTCTAATAACTCTGAAAATGTTCAAAAGCCTGACAAGCTCAAAAAAATTTTTATGTGTAACTTATCTCATTGCAAAATCTGCCATTTGTAGTTATTTATTTTATTAAAGCAATTTTTTATACAGGCTGAACAAGTAAAACAAACAGCACACACAGATGGATACAGCTGACCCAGTCACATACCTCAAATATCATTCTCTGCAGTCCAAAACAAAACGTGGAACCAAAAGGGTTGGTGTTGTTTGCAGAAGATGACCTGTAGAGAAATGCACAAATAATCAGAGCATTATAAATGCTTTTGTTTTCATTCAGACAGGTTATGTTAAATTAAATCAAAATAAATAATTAAGTGGAAATAAGATGCATACGTTTTGTTTTTAGTTTTGTTCTAAATCAGATTTATTACGTTTGCTCACACACTGATATTTGAGAAAAAAAGACGACAAAAATTAGCTTGTGTGATGTTACTTAAACATATAAATTCCTAATTAGTATGTGAATGAAGGTTTTTTTTAGATGCATTCAAATAGGTTTCATCCCAGTGTTTTGAACTCTCAAGATGTATTTTTGTTCGTTTTGACAGAATGATTGACATACCCCAAAATGTTAGCTTACCCACTGTTTAAACAACAAGTACAATATTATTGTAGATCATAAATATCACTAACCACCCCAAATAGCTCTCACCTGTGTAGCACAACTGGTTTTTCCATGGGGTGTCCCAGCAGCTCTTGAATCTGATCCCACTGAGTGCAAAAAAATGAGCACACACTTAAAAACACTGCAATTATGCATCACATAAAGCACTTTGTATGCATGCATTACTCACAGTCCTTGAACTCACTTTGCTGTAGGTGGTCAAAATGCAGTCCTCGCTGTGAGTATCTGCTCCATCTGACACAATTAAAAGAATGAGACACAAACACAAAAACGAGCACAGATAATAGTGACCCAGTCCAAAGAGAGTGGCATAAACAGCACTGACCTTTTTTAATGATGAGAGGAATCTTAAAATCACACCGATGATATCTGAGAAAAGAGTGAGGGTCAGTTATTCTATTCACTTTCTCTTGTAAGTGGTATGCGATCAAGAAACCACACACTTATAAACACCGTAAGCGTTCTGAAATGAAAATCAATATTCAATCCATATGCCCAGACTGCAGAGCCTCCAGAATGACCTTCCCATCAGGACTGACCAATTGAAATAGACATTACTAAATATTTACAATGTTACAATACAGAGAGTGAAATAGGACTTACATGTTGAAGTTGTAATGGCCAGGGAAGTTGGTGTGAAGGACAAATTTTTTGACCAGGTGGGTTGTAGAGTCAAACAGTATATCCTGAAACATATACAAAGATTAAAATTAGAGAACAACCTACAGTTTCCTAAATGTCACAGGAGTAAAAAGAGCAGTTTTTTATTCATATTTCGTGAATTATGTTTATTCTCTAGGAATCTTAAATGATACAATTGAAAAGGTTAGAAAATGATAAATTATACAATTGAAAAGGTTATTTTAAAATAAGACAACATTTTTAAAAATACTCCCAGTTTTTGGTGTTATTCTGGCATCCAGTATTATTTTCCTTAATTATCTGAAAACCCCCAATTTAACTGGCTTTTCTAGGATTCACTGACTTTGCAAGATGGTGAGCCATTCTAAAGTGACTGAAACCCTAAAAGTTTATAAAAAAGTCAATGAAAGGTGGAGGAGGAAGAGTCATGGTTTTGGCGTCTTCTGCAGCAGGAGTTTGGTCTCTTATATTAGTGGTTGCCAAAGTAGGGGTCAAAACCCCTCGGTGTGGTCATGGGATAATGAGCAGGGGTCACTTGGTGATTTCCAAAAATCTAATTAATTTTATGAAACTATTAAAATTAGCATATTTTATCTATATGCTACAGAAGATAAAAATAGTAATAGAATAGACCTGGGAAAGTTGTCCGGTTATGGCGGCCACCTGAGAAGACGTGCCTCACGCTGCTCTGTCCTAACTATTACAATTTTCTACAAAAACATTCGTATACGCAACAAAACGTGTTAGAATAAGGTTGGTGTGAACGCCACAATGTCGAAGTCTGCCAAGTTAAGTAAAGAAAATAGTAAATCGTCAAGACAACCGAAGCTAACAGAATACCGTGTCTGCGGTGAAACACAGAAGGGTAACGATGAAGCCGCGGCGGATGAGTCAAACGGAGAAGGCACAGTTGAAGGTGCGAAAGCGGACAACATACTGGCTGCTATAAACTCCCTAAAGACGGACTTCTCCTCAAGATTTTATGGAATCTTGGCGGCGATTGAAAGTATGAGAAAGGAGATGAGTGATTGTGGTGAGCGAGTGTCACAGGCGGAATTGCGGATTTCAAACGTAGAGGATGACGTTGCCCACTTGCAAACCAAAGTAAACAAACTGGAGTCAAAGAACAAAACTTTGGAGGATAAACTTGTGGACTTAGAAACCAGATCGCGTTTAAACAACTTGAGATTGGTGGGCCTCCCGGAAGGTGCCGAGGGACGAGACCCCTGCTCCTTTTTGGATAAGTGGATTCCAGAATTACTGGATGGTATCGTTTTGCAGTCCTCAGGTATTATCGAAAGGGCACACAGAATCGGACCAATGAGGGACCCAAAAGCGCCGCCGCGAACGCTGATAATGCGGTTCCTAAACTACAAGGATAAGCAGGCAGTCATCACAGCTGCACGGGCCAAACAAGACATTCGGTACAAGAACCAGCAAATAAGTTTTTTTGCTGACTTGGCAACTGGAATACACCAACGGCGGAAGCAGTTTGACCCAATACGTCAGGAACTGCGCGACTTGGGGATTCGACACGGAGTGATTAACCCAGCCAGGCTGCTGGTAACATACAAAGAACAAACTCGTACTTTTCAAACGGCAGACGAAGCACGAGAATTCATCAACAAAATTAAGGAGGACACTAGCACCAGTTAAAAAAGAGGTTGGAATAGTTAAGAATGAAACTATTGAAAGTGCACCTGAAATCTCTATCAGGTAAAATATTAATTAAAATAATATATTGTAGTTTATGAAGCCTTTATCAGGTCATATTATATATAAAAAAAGAGTCAGACACAAAAGGAAACATATGTGAAACGGATAGACAGTCTACAGTCTACTGGTTGCAGACGAGTGTTAATTGTTAAAATATGTAGTGGCAGTGAGGGTTCAGTAAAAGGATAACACAGAGTGGTTTGACTGATCCTCACTAGTGTGGAACAGTTCTTAGCTATACTAGGAATCAGGATGTTTCTAGGGGAGATCCCACAGAAGTGGGAAAGGTGTAGTTCATGTTCAGTGTGTTGGATGTGGGTTCGTACATCCAAGTTTGTCAAGCTTCTCTGTATTCTTATTTTCACAATACAAGGTAATCTATTTTTTTTCATTTGTAAAAAATGTCTCAAGGAGTATCCCTTAATTTTGTTTCCTGGAACTGCAGAGGCCTACAACAACTTAAAAAAGTTAAGCAAGTCATGAACAAATTAAAAGATATGGACTCTAAAATAGTGTTTCTACAAGAAACACACCTACTAGAAAAAGATATTATCAAAATAAAGAGGAGATGGCAGGGTAGTGTGTTCTCAGCATCATTTTCATCCCAGGCTAGAGGAGTGGTGACCCTTATTCATAATACAGTACCATTTCAAGTAAAACAAATACTTAAAGATAAGTTTGGGAGATATTTAACAGTCCAAGGGTCTCTACTATCAGAATGTTTAAATCTGGTAAATGTATATGGCCCCAATACAGATGACCCTAAATATTATGTAGATTTGTTTTTCACACTGTCAACATTACCAGGATTATACATTATAGCTGGAGATTTTAATTGTACACTAAATCCATGTCTGGATAGATCCACAGGATTGGATGAGACGCATAAAAAGTGTAGAGCAGAAATTATTAATTTAATTAATGAATTTAATTTGCTGGATATTTGGAGAGAACTGAAACCACAAACAAAATCATATTCTTGTTACTCAAATGTATTCAGGACATATTCTCGAATCGATTATTTTTTAATTTCCTCAGAACTACGGGCCAAAATTCATAATAGCTTCTATGACAATATTGTGATCTCAGACCACGCCCCATGTTGTATAGAATATGTGGATAGAAAATTGACAAAAGACCCAACTAGATGGCATTTTCAGCATAAATGGTTACAAGATGAAAACTTTGTGATATATATAGAAAAACAGATTGAAGATTTTTTTGAAATTAATACTACACAAACATCTGCATGTATAAAGTGGGAAGCTTTTAAAGCTTTCCTCAGAGGACACATTATTAGTTACGTAGGTTCAAAATCAAAAAAGATAAAAGAGAAGAGAATACAATTGGAACATAAAATAAAGACTCTTCAAAAAAAGTCTATGAGAAGAATGATCCACAAATTCAAAATGAGTTAATGATTTTGAGGGCTGAATATAACAAGCTATCTGCTTTTAGAGCTGCCTCCAGTCTTTTGAGACTAAAGCAATCTTTTTTTGAACAGGGAGATAAATCAGGCAAACTTTTAGCATGGCAAATAAAACAATTGGAGACCAAAACACCTATTACAAATGTAAGGCTAAATGGAAAGGATATAGTGGATCCTATAGAAATTAATGATGCCTTTAGAGACTACTATAAAGAACTATATGAAGCAAAAAGTAAGACCAATCTACAAAATCAAAAAATGTTTTTAGATGAATTACCTATACCTGTCCTTTTAAATGAACACAAAGCAGATTTGGAGATGAAAATTAATATAGAAGAAATAGGGAATGCTATTGATAACATGAAATCAGGAAAAAGGGCAGGACCAGATGGTCTACCAATAGATCTGTATAAAAAATTCAAAAATAAATTACTAATTCCATTAATGGAAATGTTTCTGGAGGCATTTCAAAAAGGTAATTTTCCACCTTCTATGAATAATGCTTTAATTATTTTAATGCCAAAGCCTGGTAAACCCCCTAATAAATGTGAAAACATGAGACCTATAAGTTTGTTAAACTCTGATCTTAAGATAATATGTAAAATTTTAGCAAACCGGCTACAGAAATCATTACCATATATTATTAATAAAGACCAAAATGGATTTATTATGGGAAGGCAGGGTTTTCATAATGTAAGACGGGTATTAAACATTATTCATAGTAGCAAAGAAATATCAGATACAGCACTCTTATCATTAGATGCCGAAAAGGCCTTTGATAGGGTCGAATGGCCCTATCTTTTTAGTGTTTTAGAAAAATTTGGAATGGGAGATAACTTCATAAAATGGGTTAAAGTAATATACAAAAATTCGACTGCAGAAATCCTAACTAACAGAAATATTTCCAAACCAATAAAAATTGGTAAAGGATGCCGACAAGGTTGCCCACTCTCTCCTTTGTTGTTCACACTAGCAATTGAACCCTTCGCAGCTACAGTACGCTCACATCAGCAATACTCTGGAATAACGTTAGGACCAACAGAACATAGAATAGCCTTATATGCTGATGATGTCATTCTATTTATGTCAAAATTAAGTAAATCAATTCCAGCGGTTGTAGAGCTAATTAAAACATTTGGCAATATCTCAGGATATAGGATCAATAAAACAAAATCTTCCATATTAATCTTAAATTCAAATGAAAGAAAGAATCCAAATGTAGTAGCATCTCAATTTGGAGTTGTTGAACAGTTTAAATATTTGGGTGTACAGATTTTACCAAGATTAGAAAATATTGTCGATGCTAATTATGCATCTTTAATGACAAAAATTAATGAATCAATAGATAGATGGATGTCATTACCAGTTTCTATAATTGGAAGAATTAATATTTTAAAAATGAACATACTACCCAAACTTCTTTATTTATTTCAAAATATTCCATTACCTCCACCTTCAGAACTGTTTGCAAAAATGAAAACCATGTTTGTTAGATTTATATGGAACAATAGGAGGGCAAGATTGCGTTTGTCGTTGTTATACATGCCATTTGACAGAGGTGGTTTAAAATGTCCAAACTTACTGTGGTACTACTGGGCGGCACAGCTGAGGTCTATTATGTTCTACTTCTCAACAGGTGAATCTCCACATTGGACAGAAATGGAATCTTGTAATTTAACCTTACCTCTTCCCTTATACATATATTCAGACACAGCAAAAAAACTACGCAAACAAACTAAAAATCCAATTGTAAAACACATGTTAAAGATATGGTTTGATGTACAAAGATATCTAAAAAACTCACATTCACTGTCTCAATTTAGCCCAATATGGGGCAATGGGTTCTTTGTACCAGGAAGATCAGATGCAGCATTCAAAATGTGGGAGTCGAAAGGACTTAAAATGATTCAAGATCTCTACTTGACAGATTCAGATAGCATGATGTCCTTTGAAGAATTGAGGCTTAAATTTGATCTTAATAGAAAACATTTTTTCAAATATCTTCAATTAAGAAGTTTTGTTAAAACAAATCAAGATAATGATCTTAATAGACCCCCATATTCATTTTTAGAAAACATGATGATAAAAGATAATCTGAGGAAAGGTATCATTTCAGAGTTTTATAGTTTGCTGACAATGAACTCACCCGAAAATTCATATTGTAAGTTGAATGCATGGAAGAAAGATTTGCAGTCTGAAGTTTCGGATGAAGATTGGGAAGAAGTCTGCACTAAGGCTCACACTGTGTCTATAAATTCACGTCTTAAACTTATACAATATAAATGGATAATGCGGACATATGTAACACCAGTAGAATTAAATAGATATAATAAAAACATACCAGATATTTGTACAAAATGTTTGGAAGCTAGAGGAACCTTGTTTCACTGTATTTGGCAGTGTACAAAGATTCATTTATTTTGGGAAGAGGTAAGAGTTATAAGTGAAAAGATCATTTCAAAACAAATCCTCCTCGACCCAAAGCTTTTCTTACTGTGCTTATACCCAGAGAACTCAAATTATAGTAGAAGCGAAAAAGTATTTATAGACCTCAGCTTGCTTTATGCCAAAAGATGTGTAGCTTTGCTATGGACAAAGATGAAAAGACCAAACGCCACTCAATGGATAAGACAAATGTTGTCAAGCCTGCCATTAGAAAAAATAACTTATATACTAAAAGCTAAACAGCGTGTATTTGAAAACATATGGAGTCCTTTCATTAGTTATATCAAAGAAGTGGAATTAACAGAGGAAGAAGTTGATGAATAATTTTGATTGGACAATGCAGTTCCAGTCTTATAGTTCTGTATTGATACATTCTTCAATGTATATTTGCTGTACCTAGTACTCAGTATGATTATAATTGTCATGTTTGAATAGATTACCATTAACGACAAAAAGAGAAGCAGTTTTATTTTTTATTTATTTTTATTTTTTGTTTGTTTTTTATATAAATATATATCCTCATATTTGTATAATTTGTAAATGCAACAAGGTTATTGCTGTAAAAAAATTTTTTTTGTAAAAATGTTGTATTTCAATGTGTACAAACTGAAAACGAAAATAAAAATATTATGGAAAAAAAAAAGAATAGACCTGGGCCTATTGGTGTGTGTAAGCTGTTTTGCGTGTGCAAGGTATTTGTATATTTATAACCACCTCAGTGGATAGTGCGGGTCGTGAGCTACTGGCATTGTTATTTTGGGGGCCGCAGGCTGAAAATTTGGGAACCCCTGTCTTATATAGCTTTATGCAAGTGTGAATGCACATTTATCAGAAGCTCCTTTTCCAACATGCAGTTTCTTCCATGCATTAATTAATAATTCAGACAATAATTCTCATTTAGAACATCAAGCCCCTTTACACAGCAAAACAGACAAAGCAGATCCCTGAAGATGAAATTTCAATATAATGAAATGGCAGCCCAGAGTCCTGATGTAAAACTGATTAAGAATCAGACTAATCAAAACTACTAGCGTGGTATAGCCACTACTACACTGAATAAAATGCTGGGTTCCACACAATTTTTTCATGTTGTCCCAATACAAATCGTTTAAGTTAACTTAATAGTTTTTACAAATTTAAGTTGTTACTTTCCACGTATGTTTTGTGTTTGTTTTCGGTTTTGCTTTCTCTCCTCTTTCCTGTTGTGTACTCTGTCCTGCCCTAGGTGTGTGACCATTGGGGTAGAAGGCCGCCAATTATCATTATGACATCACTCGGCGCACCAATCGGGAGATGATCCGCATCGTTTAAAAAGCATTTGCTTGCGCTGGTCAGGAGGAGCACTTGATTCAGCACCAAACACCTCACTTGTGTCGATCAGCCTGCTCATTGTCTTTGTATTATTTTTGTTGTTTAGGTTGCCTCTTGTTGAAGTGTTTTATTGTTTAGATAAGTTTTTGTAGCTCAATTAACTTGATTATTAGGAAGTTGAAGCTTTTGTTTTGCTAATTGCTAACAGTGCGTACTTTACCGAGAACTCTAGTAATTCTGAGCTGAATAGTTTTTTTGTGTTAGTTAGTTTTTGGAGGAGTTGCCACACCTGTAATTATGTTTTGAATAGTTAAGAAGTTTAGTTAAGCGCATACACTAAAGATTACGATTTTGTTTCTACATTTTTCTTTGGTTAGTTAGTTTAGTGGGCAGAAGTTTAGTTAAATAGTTTTGTTATATTTATTTCTGTGTTTTGGCTACACTCTTGTTTTTTGTTTGATTCAGTTATTTAAATTACAATCTAAATTCCTATATTCATTGTTTAATAAAGTGTTTTTTTTTTGTTTCACGTATCCCTTTGTTGTGATTTCTCTTATTTTTACCCAGCACCAGTAGAAACTCACTTATTGTTACGTCTCATCCAACATAACAACTTAAACACATAACAGTTGATTAAACAAAACAATTAAATTGTCACAAAAAACCTCAAGAACAGTGCTGATTCAGCTCATATTAAAAAAAAGTAGTTTGAACAAGCAGCAAAGTCGTCTTTTTTGAGTGTATAATATCCTTTGGAAGATTACATTGCAAAGACATATAACTGAGTTACTGCGTACTGCTTTTTCTAACTGCATGTTATAATTAGAAGTAAATTAACCAACTAAGCATTTTTAAAAGTGATACTCACCACTCCCAGTATATAATAGTTAAAGAAGTAGTCGTTACATTTGGATGGGACTTGCTTGTGAGGGGAAGGTGAATGGATCTTCATCTGAGACGTACAAAAAAGGAAATGTAAGGATAAAGAGTAAATGTGGAAAGGGAATGTGCTGTTTTATTTTTGAGAATGTGGCCAAAGAATAAACTAGACTGCTCATTACCTTATCCTCTGATTTGTAGAAGACCTTATGCGGGGAGCCAAGAGCACTCAAAACATCCTGACAGGAATCTCCAAAGTAGATACTTCTCTCAACGGCTCGCACTTTTGTATCAGCCAGCACTCCTGGGCCGCATCCTGGAAAAAGTCAAATAATGCAAATTGTGTGACAAAGCAGCATTCCAAAGAACCTTTGTTTTTACTAACTTTTAACATCTCTGGATAACGTCATAGTGAGAGCCACACGATATTATTTATACAGTTACTAAAGTATCACCCCTAAACAAGCAAATAAATAATAAAAACTATGAAAAATAATATTTTATGATCAATTCACCTATGATTATGCTAGCTCTGTAGTTTGTGCTATACACTACTTGATAAAAGTCTTGTCGCCCATCTAAGTTTTAGGAACAACAAATAATAACTTGACTTCTAGTTGATCAAGTGTCTGATATGACAGGCAAAAGCCTCTAGATTATGCTTATGTTACCAAAATAAAATATGACCATGATTTATTAGGACAGGAAGGTCTGACTTTGCTTAGACAAAAGTCTTGTCACTTAACAGAAATAATGTACAGTATAGAATATAAAGTCATGGTGCAGTGGAAATAGAATTAATATTGTGTATGACTCTCATAAGCTTGGACGACTGCATCCATACATCTCTACAATGACTCAAATAACTTATTAATAAAGTCATCTGGAATGGCCTCCTCCATCTTACCCCAGACTTGCTCAATAATGTCCATGTCTGGTGACTGGGCTGGCCAATCCTGGAGCACCTTGACCTTCTTTGCTTTTAAGAACTTTGATGTGGAGGCTGAAGTATGAGAATTGCTATCCTGCTGAAGAATTTGCCCTCTCCTGTGGTTTGTCTGCTGATGTTGCCATCCACTTTGCAGATCTCTCACATGCCCCCTAACTGAATGTAACTACAAACCATGATTTTTACTTCACCAAACTTGATTGATTTCTGTGAAAATATTAGGTCCATGAGGGTTCGAATAGGTCTTCTGCAGTATTTGTGATGATTAGGATGCAGTTCAACAGATGATTCATCTGAAAAGTCGAGTTATTATTTGTTGCTGTTAAAACTGGGATCGATGACAAGACTTTTGTCAGGTAGTGTTGAGATAAAATAAACCTGTGTCTTGTTTAAGTAATATTATGTCATGATGACTAACAATCTACTATCTGGCTGATCTAATCTACTAGTCTGACTAGTAATTATTATACAAGCACATTACTTATGATGGTTCGTGCATTCTTCAGAAATAACATGCAAAGACATTATTGTACTCGTAAACAAAAAAGCATGCAAAAAACAATGAATAAGCAATGAAATTACAATCACAGGTGGAGAAAGTTAAAATACACATGTGAATGGGGGGGGGGGTCTAAAACATTTTGAGCAGGTCCATTTTGGACCACTTCCAGATGTTGTAAAAATGTATGTGATCAGATTGCTTTTACAGTGATAAGACACTCAAATAGTGAAGAGAATTGAAAACTGCTAGTGATCAGAGAACTGCCAGTGATCAGATCGCTGAAAATTCATATTAAGTTCAGTTGGAAACAGGATCTCTCTGTACATAGATGTAGTTCTGAGTACTGATGTCATTCTGAACATACTGATAATATTATTAAAAGATGTGCAAGCTTAAAATTTATTTCATTGTGTGCATGCAAATCACATAATGATTTCTGACGATAGTTTTATGAATTTGGGCACACTGAAATACCTGCGGTGAGGAGAC
>CAIGQZ010032545.1:11099147-11109410 GCA_903798205.1 Danio tinwini | reverse complement strand
AAAAAAAAAAAAAAACGGTTATGTGTTCAATACTTATTTTCCCCGCTGTAAGTTAATACACACACAGCTCTTACTTGGTTTCTTGAAGGTTGTTTCCAGAGTAAATGTACATCCGTTTGACAGTGGCCCCATGGGGAATCTGCAGGGAGGCCAAGCCATGGGCAAAGTTAGGCTGTCAAGGCAAAACATCTAGGAGTAGAATGTTGTGTCTGTGCAGGTGTCTTTTCTGGTGCTCACATCACCGTAGAATCAGCATTACTATGCTAATAAATAATGTCAAATGCAAAACCATGGCTTCTCGCAATATGTACTATTGTCATACATAGTTTTTTTTCTGCAACTCTATCTAAATACCATGATACGTAAACATAGTGTCAATTGAAGCTGTGGTAATAAGTGTATGAATGTATGTCTTACCTCATATTTAGGAGCTTCACTCCAGGAGTCCAGCTGGAAGGAGAATGAAAGCCCTCTGAAGTTCAGATGGAAGAGCTGCTCGGCAGCATTGTAGACTAGACATAGAGAACATGAGACTCACAATAAATACACAAACAAAGAGCTGTCTTTACAAACAACTGACCCTGGCAATAAATCTCACCTCCTGGATGAGTAGCTCCAAAGGACTGATCAATTTGCTCAATAGTAGGTGCTATTGCCTGAGAGTTAAAATGCACTCCACTGAAACGAACAGAGCAATGGGTCATTTTAGAACATTTACTAAATCTAGAAAAAGCTTAAGACTGATTGAGACACCATAGTAATCCACGAATATAGTGGGAAAAGCTAAGATCACATACCAGTATTTCAGTTTGACTTTGCTTAAATCGTACACTTCAATTACCTGTAAAAACAACACTGAATCAATCAAAATAGATTTGCAATGTAATGTAACAAACAAGAGTCAATTGACCTTCCTCTAAATGTACGAGCGGGCGCAGCCATTGGAATCTTTTTGGCTCGAGACTTCCGTTCTCATTCACTTCCATTGATTTTTAGATGTTAAAAACGGCTCGTTATGCTGCTTCATGTTGAAACTGATCTTTTCATAATATATTATTCTACTTTTTATGCACAGTCATAAACACACTTGTTTGTAGAGCAAGCGGTTTGAGCGTTTTCTGCCGTTTATTATTGCTAATCATTTCTCCCATAGGCAACTGAATCGGAAGTTCTAAAACAATCGCAAAAACAAATAAGGTCAATAAAATAAAAACAAATTACACATTTTATCCTAAAATATAATCACTTGTTTGTGTGAATTATGGAGACATTCCATATGTTTTAATTTTTTTTTACTGTACTACAAACTGTATTTTCCATTGGCCTATACCAACCCTATGCCTAAATTTAAGAAACTGTGCATTTTACTTTCTGAAAAACACATTCTATACAACTCTATATAATCTATAGGCAATGTCCACATTATTCACCTTCTACTTGTAATACCTGTGTGTGTCCTACTCATGTCATTATAGAATTTTGTGTCCTGATATGTCACAATCTCTCTCTTTCTCTCTCTCTCACACACACATGCACACAAACACAGTCTCACTTTCAGTCTCTGATTGCAAGCATCAAACAGCAGTTTAATTCCATCCTGAGTCAAGTTGAGAATGAGGTCGTGGCTGAGTGGCATCTGTTTGGGGAACAGAAACAGGTCAGATAAGGACACAAATAAATCTAGACACATAACTTGAGGGCCTCAGATAAAGCCCACAGTAAATGGGCATTTACAGACAACTATATTGACGTTTACTCACTTGTTCGCTGTAGAGCACCTGGACATTTTTGATGATTCGGCAGTGTTTCTGTAATATAGAAATGGCCTGGGCCAATGGCATCCCTGAAAAACATTTCAGATCATTTTCAGGTTAAATTTCACATGATAAATGTGATATCAACAGTTGATTTAGTGAAAATATGATAATTGCATGGTATTAATTGCATAAACATGTAAGGCATGCAGATGTTTAGTGACTGTAATTAGTTCATCCAAAGGTTTCTTAAATTGACGATTAATGTTCTATTCAAACAATAAATGATAATGATAACTAATCATAAAATCCCTTTAACTCAAACAAGAGAAACTGATAATGATAAAGAGAATTTACATAATACATACACAGAAAAAGCATTAAATATAAGTAAAATGTCTATTTAAAAGTATAAAACAACAACAGCGACTCACAAAATATGGGTGAATTCATGTTTTGTCTCATTCAGAGTAACAAAGTGTTTATATACAAATGCAACAGCATATTTATTCTGACTAGAACATATTAAAATATATAAAAGTCATCATAGTCACTTTAGAAGATATATTATATGAGAGACTTGCTTTGTTTACCAAATAAGTAGATCTAATTGCATTTGCATTGTAAACATTCAATAAAAGTTAAAAAGGTATTATTTTTTATTTCATATATTATGTTTTAGTTACAATACTCCCAAAATCATTCCACATAAATCTCTGCAGAAATAGCAAAAAAATGTCCGCAGATGAAGTCTGGCCAAATCAATAAGTAAAACCTAGTGGTTTGAAGAATAGTAACAAGTTATAAGAAGGAAAATTATAATCATAAATAATCATATGCCTGATAAGATTTTTTAAATATGAAGTTGTTACACAAAACTACATTTTAGTGGGCATATTCTTTATATCATGGTAGAAATATTTTTGGTCTGAACAAATAAATAAAAAAGGCACTTTCTGATGAAAAAAAAAAAGCTACAGCTACTTTTCTTGTTTAGATGTTTAAAAAGCCTTTTTGTCTTCCTTTAAAAAGTTCCTTATGACAATACGGATAATAATTGAGTTATTTATAAGATATGTAGAAGGGAAATAAAGTGGAGGACATCAGAATAAAATAAAACTTATTCAACATAATACAAAAACAGTCTGCTTTGTATCTGTTTATATTAACAATCTCATGATGGCAGCTAAATATAAATTTAGATTTACTTTGACTTACTCAAGAAAAAACAAAGGCTAACAAATTATTCATGGAGTGTCAGAATTAAGGTAAAGTTGGTTTTATATTCGCACATTCATAGTGACAACTTGTGACATGCTCACTATATTTTTTTTACCATGACACTTTGAATATTCGGTTTGAAATCAAATGTAAGCATGACTTGAGAACAACATTAGCAGTATTTATTTGACTGTGAACAGTGTTCACCATTTAGAATTTGCAAAGATTATTTTTGTGAAACTATATTAAGGAGAAAGTCAGAATGTGAGAACATAAAACTAACTTTTCAGGTCAAGCTAACTTCAGATGTGAACGTGTCAAAGAGCATGTGATGCAATTATGAAATGCAGATGCAATGACTAGAAAGCTCGTTTTCAAACATCCTGTCAAGAATAAAGGACATCAACGTTGTCCAATCCAACCTTAGTCCAACGAGCAATCCGAATACACACTCACCTAATGCGAATTCCCATTGTTCATTTCCTAAAGATCGCTCAGGAACGACCTCCAGATCCAGCATTGGAGGGGAAAAAATGGGGATATCAACGAGGAGCTCTGACTGTGCCAGATCTGAATGTTCCCTCTCGAAAGCTCTTGAGTAATCCACCGTTAAATCACCAAATCAGTCCGATTATAGCGAAGTAGTACGTTTGCAAACACACTTTAAACACAGTTTAAGTGACACAGGACACCCTTGACGTCAGATATGTCAAAACACAAGTGATGCAATCCAGCTATCAACGCATTCTGCTGTCACCATGCTTATAAATAACACGATTAAACCAATAACGGATACACAATTAAAAGCACTCTCAAATATGACAAAGTTTCAATAAATAAAACGAGTAAACAGTATGTCAGTCAACTACAAGCTGATGTCAGGGGGAGTAAATGGTTACAGGTTGCTGCTCTTTCATCAACGTCCATGAGAATTAATAATGTATAGTCAAATGTAGCATTTAAAAACTGCTGTATGCTGAAAAAAATAAAAATTAAGAAAAAAACAAACACTCTGACCTGACCTTTGACTTACTCCTCAGTTACATAAAACAAATAAGCTACTATTTATTTCACCCAACGAACAAAACATGTCGTCTAAAACTAATTAGATCACATATGTTTAAACTATTTATCACAAAGCGGGTCAAGATGAGTTAACACACAAACACATCGGACTATAAGTGACTCTCACGAGCCTCGCCTGACGTTGTTTTCTTTCTTTCCGATGATTCAACAGCAAGCAAACAGATCAGCACTTAAAAGCATCATCCGTTCATAATATCGCGGATTTCTCCGGGTTCCGTCGTTTCGTTCGTTTGAGATGGCGTGCTCTTACATGCAGCTTTAATTCCCGGTGTCTCCGACGAATAAGATTTGCTTAAGATGATAAAGAAAGAGCCCCTCCGTGCCAAAAACAACTTCCATCCAAAACACCATGATCAGCTGATAATTCAACTTCCTGTGCGAAGGAGATAGCACTTCCTAGCGGCATTTTTCAAAATAAAAGTCAAAGAGTGAGCGCAGTCCGTCAAAAAAGATTGAAAGAATAATGTAACTGAAGGGCAATCGTGTGCTGTTTCATTATGCTGATGTCAGATGAATCGCAAGTCAGATTTTTTTTGTAGCAAGGTAATTTGTTTCAAATGCACTCTACAGGTTACGTTGCTGTAATTTATAATGATTATAATGATTTATTCTGATTATGTTAATCTAAGGTGTGGTAAATTATCAATGTGCTATTATTTTCAGGGAAACGTGTTATGTCAGTTCTATTTTAGTTACTCGACTAATTACAAAAAAATTGTTTCGTATTTTATCTTTCTCTAAAAATAATTAATTGATGAATGCTGCTTTTGTCCAATCACATTTCTATGTCTATTGGCTTGTAGGTCTATGTTATGTAGAAAAGGCAGGATCAGATTAAATTGGACGAACGCAAATGTTGTTTCGATTTAAAGAGCCCCTATTATGGGTTTTTTGAAATCGACCTTCCATGTAGTGTGTAACACAGCTCTAAGTGAAGTGAAATATCCAGCTAAAGCTTAAATCTGAAAGTGGACAGTTTTTAAAACTATTGATTCATCTAAAAATGAGTCGACTCATAGTGGTTTAAATGAATCGTCTTGATAACGAGTCTTTAGCCGTTTCAGCGTGACGTCGATACAAAACATAATGGTTGCGCGCACAGACCCACAAAATTTAAACCTGCGGCCCCGCCCACTAACATAGCAGCAAAGACAGACAGATCCTGAAGTCATGAGTCATGAAGACGCTGTGCTTACCTGGATATTATTGGAAGTGTCAGGGAAAGAAGTGCTTCAGCATCTACATGCTTACAATGAACTTTCAGTACACAGCTCATGGATTAGTTTCTTCCTCCATTATGTGACCATCGTATTCTGTGACCCTAGGCGCTGTTCTCACTGTTTGGCTTGAACTTGCTCCCAAGACAGGCAAACAGGTACATACTGTCACGTGATTGACAGCGCACATTGGACACTCAAAGGCACAAAGCTGTTTGCATTTAAAGAACATTAAATTTTTCTGTGTGAAATACAAGAGATTTTATATATGCCAGTATTGAACAGTTCATTCCAGCGCATTCATGTGAGAGTATGTATGCTGTGGGAGCGAGTTCAAGCCAAACAGTGAAAACAGCGCCTACTAAGGACACAGAACAATGGTCACAGAATTTGGTGTAACTCGTGCAAAATAAGGACAAATTATTAGGTACAAGTCAAAGAAAGACATGCTGGACTTCGGGCTGGTGCACAGCACTGGAAATGAGATGGGAGCCTGCAAAGACAGTGATTGTTGGGCAAAGCACCATGAAAGTGTTTTTTGACCTTGCATGCATATCAGCCTGTTGTTGGAGACCCATAAAACCGAAACATGACCCTTTTTAATGTATAATAGGGCTCTTTAACTAAACACAGCTGCACATTACAAGGTATGTCGAAAGATACATTACAATTTACTGAATGATTTTATTGTAATCTCTCCATTATCTCTGCAAACGAAAGAAGCAAGTAAACAAATAATTGACTTGATTACAATTACCTCAAGCCTCTCAGAATCAAACAAAAACCATCAATAGTTAGCCAAAAAATAACGTGGACAGGGCAGTGTGCTGAAAAATCAAAGTATATTGCATTTTCATTATATTTTTTACTTGTTCAATTATTGAACAGTGTTTTCATAAATCAGTCTTGAAGATTTGACATTTTTATTTATAGCCATAAACGTTTATATTTTAACATAAGTTACTCACTCACTTTTCTTCAGTGTAGTCTCTGATTTCTCAGGGGTCGCCACAGCAGAAGGAACCACCAATTACTATGGCACATGTTTTTTGCAGGATGCCCTTCCAGCCACAACCCAGCACTGAGATTACACTGACTTTTGAACCCCCAGTGCTGGGAAACACCCACACACTCAGTCACACACATACATTATGGACAGTTTAATCCAGATAATCCAGTTCACCTATCACAATTCTTTGGACTGCGAGGGAAACCGAAGCTCCCAGAGGAAACCCACATAAACACAGGAAGAACATGCAAACTCTTTGCAAAAATGCCACCTGGTCAAGCCTGGACATGAACTAGCTACTTTCTTGCTGTGAGGCAACAATTCTAATCACTGAGCCACCTCATATAAACTCAATATTCATAAAATATGCATCTTTAATTTTTGCCATAAAATTGCTGGGGTAGCACAGTGGCTCAATGGTTAGCACTGTTGCCTCACAGCAAGAAGGTTGGTGGTTTGAGTCCTCCTGGCTGGACCAGTAGGCCTTTCTGTGTGGAGTTTGCATATTCTTTTCTCCGGTTGCTCCGGTTTCCCCAACAGTCCAAAGACAGGCAGTGTACTGTAGGTTAATTGGATTAACTCAAACCATAATGTTTGAGTGTCTATGTGACTGAAAGAGGGTTTCCCAGGACTGGGGGTTCATGAATGTACTCTCAGTGTTGGGTTGTGGTTGTAAGAGCATCCACTGCATATAACATGTGCCACAGAAATTGGTGGTTTATTCTGCTGTGGTGACCCCTGATTAACAGTGACTAGGCCAAAGGAAAGTAAATGAATGATGTGAGCAGAACAACACATTCACTTTTGAGGCAAATGGAAAACCTTCAAACTTTCTACATCTTCGAGATCTTCAACATGCTTGCCTTAAGTATTATTTTGATTGATCTATTTGTACACCTTAAAAAATGCTGTTGTTAAAGAAATCATTTTTTTTCAAAAGGTGTAAAACAGCCTACTGCACTTCTCATTCATTTCTATGGACTCTTTAAACTGACAGACTGTCACACAACTGCAATGGAAAGTCAATGGACATCAAGCCTGTGATATGATTAGATATGAAAGCCACTCGTTTTCTTCAATGGTAAAGCCGAAGACCCTTCCATCTACCAAATTTAGCTCTTCTGGTTGAGAGATGGACAAACTCAGGTAATTCACCCATGCTTAATCTCTCTCTCTCTATTAGCTTAAATCTATTTTAGGCTTCCATTTATACCTTTAAACTGTTGCTGGAATTATTAATGTAGGCTTGAGGTCAGATCCATAAGATATCAGTCCACACAATAGAGTTTTAATAACATAAACAACATAAAAAAATGAAATACAACATCTGAAAAATGTCTTGAGGTGTTTTAGCCATACACTGCAAAAAATGCTGAGTTCCACACGATTAATTTTTGTTGGGACAACATGAAGGAATTAAGTTAACTTATTAGTTTTTTATAAATTTAAGTGTATTGAACATAAAACAATTATGTTGTCCCCCCAAAAACTAAAGTATTGTGTTGTTTCAGCTAATTTTAAATAAGTAGTTTAAAGAAAAAAATTTTTTTTTTGAGTGAGTAAAATTGGAATAATGGACTCTTGCCGATTGATTTATCTGAAAAAAAATGCATCACACTGTAAATGCAACATCATCTCAGGTCTGCTTTAGTTTCTAATTATTTAACGGCCCATCATCAATTATTCATTACAATATAGTAAGTAGCAATTGCTACTGATATTGTAGTCAAATGCAACAGTTTTTAGATCAGTTTGCATTACAGGCTTTTAAAAAAGAACACTAATATATATTGCTGTAAATAATTAAAGAATTTTAATTAGGTCAACTGTGCTTGTCAAAGAGAAAGATATGGATCTGCTATGATAGGAACGAAGATGAAAGTCATGTTCTTGTCTTTTCCTGCCGAAGGCTAGTTCTGAAAGCTAAATCAATAAATTGAGCTTGGGGTCACATACAGGAAAAGCCACACCAAGGAACAGTAATTTGAAAAGGTTGTAGATTGAGAACACTAATAAAAAAGCCACCAGATGGCGTCGTTTATTGAAGGCTTCAAATGACTTGAAAGATCTTGCGTAACAACAGGTGACGGCAAATCGCGTTGAGATCATTTATTGTCAAAAATATAAAATGTTTAAAGAATATATTACTCTTCTGTGTGTAACTGAATTGAAATGTTCTGTGTGTTTAGTTTTATTTGTCATAAGGTCATCTGAAAGGTTTTCCTGCATGAATCCTTGTGTGTATACAATACAATAAACAAAAGTAAAAGAGCTTTAACAATATGCTAATGCGTGCAAATAGAATAGAATATCAACAAATCTCAAATGCTGAAGAGTTTTTACCTTGAGTGATCTGAAAAATCAAATATTTAAATGAAAACTGTGCTATATGTGAATATATGTTTATGATTTAGATAACTTAAGGTTAATAAAGCTCCTCCTAAACTGTCTTGCTTTGGTTACGTGCCAGTTTATGTGTGGTACAGTGTGTGGATGTTTTCTGAACGTTTGTATATGTAACAAACTATTGTTTATTTACTATATGAATCATGCTTTTGTGTGTCTGCACAAAACTCCATTTAACCCCATATTGTCCCACTGGGCCGTTTCCCGTAATTAGGTAGCTTTGTAAGTAGCTTTGTAAACAACAACTGTCCAAATAGAATGAAAGATAAGTTCTTCTGAAAGCTCTTCTGAACGGCATGCAATATTTTCACATTTGACATAAATTGATTGAAAAGGCAGAACGAGACGCTGTAAATGATTTGCAAAAGCTCTGTGAATAATTTGACTTTCTCTGCACCAATAGCCCAGATCAAAACTCCAATTACATTGTTTGTGGAAACATTGTTGGCTCTGATTTTATTTATTGTGTTTGGTAACAAACCTTGCCAGTCTGTTTTGCAGGGTTTGTTTTTATCCTTCAGATGGGAACATGATGAATAAAACAAAGCGTAAGGAATTTTAACACATGTTTCTAACGGTTAAAAATAACAGAAAAATCTGTGTCTACTTATACAAACAATCAAAAACCACATTTCTCTCCTTGTTGATTTCAGAAGACAGACGCTGAAGGAAGACAACTTGAATAGTTTTAAAAATTGTCAATTATGATGCAATATATTGTGGATATATAAATTTTATCACTTTTGATCAAACGCAAAAAGGCGATGCTCTTTATTTTATAAAGTAAAATAATGCAATATAGATATTTTGGTAACACTTTACAGTAAGTTTAAATTAGTTAAGGTTAGTTAATCATTTGTTAACATGAACAAACAATTAAATATACATTTGTTTCAGTGTTTGTGTATGTTAGTTAACATTAGTTAAGGAAAATACATCATTGTTATGCTGTGGTCACACTAGAGTTTGTGCATGCAAAATTCTACGGTGGCCGTGAGAGCATAACATGCTGCAATTTAAGAAAACACATGCAAATACAAAAAAACACCAGGAAATTAAGAAAAGATCTTCATCAGTTTGACAGCACACATGCTGCAAATCCTCACAATGCATACACAATAAAAAACGGGCTGCATTTTCCCACAACACAAACATTAATAAAACACACTGCATTTTCTTACAACACAAAAAGAACAGAACACAACGGAAATGTTTTAAGGGGACTCTAAAACGTGATGGACTCAGCTGTACCATGACTATTGCTCAGTGAAGCTGTAGGTGACCTTTGAAAAGTGAGTTTTTTAATATCTAGATTCCAGTGTCTTTAGTATTTATTAGCCTAAATAACCATAACCTAAATAGCTGGGTTCATCACGTTTTAGGGTCTCCTTGAAACATTTTTGTTGTGATGTGAGAAAATGCAGCAAATTGTATTAATTGTTTGTGTTGTGTGAAAATGCAGGGCGTTTTATTAATTGTTTGTGTTGTGTGAAAATGCAGCACGTTTTATTAATGTTTTTGTAGTGTGAAAATGCAGCACGTTTTATTAATGTTTGTGTTGTGTGAAAAT
>CAIGQZ010032545.1:11081826-11099137 GCA_903798205.1 Danio tinwini | reverse complement strand
GTTTTATTAATGTTTGTGTTGTGTGAAAATGCAGCACGTTTTAAAAAAATGTCAAACTGATGAAGATTTTTACTCAATTTGCAGGCGTTTTTTGTAGTGTGCATGTGTTTTCTTAAATTGCAGCATGTTATGCTGTCTTGGCCACCGTAAAACTCTGCAAAAAGGGGCAGGTTTAAACCAGATAATTAGACATTAAAAAAATGAGCGCATTATCCATATTTTAAATTTCTGTACAAAGAGGTCGTGTTTTGATCTTTGATTGGCCTCACGCAGTCACATGATGCAATTTCACAGGTCAGAGTTCACCAAGTTTGAACTTTGCAATGCAGCAAAAAGCAAAACTTGTCACACAAGCTTGCATTTCCGGTCTGTTGCATTCGCTAGCATATAAATGGAAATAGCGCTGGGCCAATAAACTATATTATATTGAATCGCAATAAAATTTATGTCACTAACAATGATAAGCTCTGGATTTTATACTCTATATTGATCTTAGAGCCAATCACACAGCACAAATGTGCAACAATCAGAATCTAATAGTGTGTTGATATTAGAGATGTAGCGAATTTTCGGCCACTAAAAATTTATCTGCTGCAAATGTTATGCCATTTAATAAAACCTCTAATTTTTGTGGCTTCAGTCATTGTTAAGATACTCTTTTAAATCTGCAAGCAATAACAACTTATATCAAAATATATATAGTTATTGTTAAATATGGAAAATAATTATCGAGATTTTATTTTTGCCATATTGCCCAGCCCTAAATGGAAATCTATGGGGCAAAAAGTACAGTGTGACCACGGCTTTAGGTCGTAAACGTACGGTGCATTAACTTATGTTAACAAGCCTAAATTTGTATGTTAACAATGCATTAGTTAATGTTGAACTATGATTAACAAATGCTGTATTGTTCATAATAAGTTCATGTTAGTAAATACATTAACTAATGAAACCTTATTATAAAGTGTGACTGATTTTAGACCTGCTAAATGAATACAGCTACACATCTATATGATTAAGCAAACTCTTTATGTGCTTTGCAGCAAGTAAAGGACCTACATTATAAGTGATTGAGTACTGCATGTGTGTCTGGATTTTTAGTCTAAAACTTTATGAATCACCATCTTCAGAGGACAGTACAAACTCAGGAAAAAAAACTTTTAAGTTTATCCACAGAAACCTCCAAATGCGTAATGTAATCACAGACCAGCTGTGTGCACTTGTAAAGTTGTTATAATCCCTCTCGGTCCTATAAACAGGAAAATACATAATATAAAGCATCATGCGTGCATCCACAAATAATACAGTTTATCCTAATGTCCTGCCAAGTTTTCCTTTTTTGGATATCAGTGGTCTTTCTTATTATGTGATACAGTAAGGAATGGATATATTCTATTAAAATGGTTTTATATAAGCAGTTGTTGTTTCCAGAACTTAATCATAAAAAATATAGTGATAATATTACTATAATTACTATACTATAAGTGTTAAGCTACATCATTAATTTTTTTAAGTCTTTAAATTCTATAACACTACCCAGTTTAAAATCCTGTAATTTGTTATTGTAAAATACACATGAAAAAGTTTTCTCTTATTTTTTCCTAATTTATTTATTATTTATTGTTATTATTATTATATTATATTTTTATTATTATTTTGTAAAATTTATATTAATGAATTCAGCAACATTAATAAATAATAAAAGACAAATAAATGTGATGATTCCTGCAGGTAAGTTTATGCATACCGTTTTGCTCATTAGTCTTATGCTACTTTTATTTTTTTAAGCAAGGCAATACTCATAATAATAATTATAAAATTTCTCTAAATGTGCAACTTTCTTTCTTAAATGCACATTTTCTATGTACATTATTAGATAATTCAATAAAAACATTTTTTTAACTTGTTCAAACTACTTAATTAAAATTAGCTGAAACAACACAATTCTTAAGATTTCATTGGGACAACTTAATTGTTTTTATGTTTAATTCACATAAATTTGTTAAAAGTGTTAAGTTAACTTAATCAATTTGTGTTGGGACAACATGAATGAATTGTGTGGAACCCTGCATTTCTTACAGTGTTCATATATTCATAGATCATTTATATATATTAGATCATTCATATATTCATGTACTTTTGAGAGATTAGTATATTTTTACAAAACTTACTTTTTACAAAACTTATTAAAACAGTTTAATGTATTGTCTTTAATATTTGACAATATAAAACAAGATTTTAATACAGCATTGCATTTTAATTAATATTGTAAATGGTGCAGTGCAGATTTTATATATACATTTTCATTTTCTTTTATGATTTCAGTCATATTGTCACTTTTTTAACTGTCAATTTTAAATGAAAATTTGTAGCATATTTATAGTGTTGTCAAACAATGTCATTCACTGTGGTTAAATTGTAACAGTTTAATCTAAAACAAAAAAACTATAGTGTAAATGTATTTACCAAATGTCACTTATGGCATCCACCGTCTGAATTGCAACGAAATGAAGCTGTTTTCCTTTACATAGCCTGCTTTGTTTTCTTTTCTTGCAACCCAAAGCAACTCCCAGAAAGAACTCTGTCATGTTTGCTTGTTCTCTCTGTGCGAGCAACTTTCAGCGTTAAGGGTGGACGTGATATTTCAAACATCAGATCAGTGCGTTTATGTATTGGGTGCCCGGAAATTTTTCCAAATAAACACAGCTTGATTCAACTTGGGTGGGCAGACTTATCAACAGACTAATTCTATAAACAAATGAAGGAATAACCGAGCACACCATTGGCTGGTAGAGCAGGGGACACGCGGAGGGAGAGAGAGACTCGAGGCTTTCGGCAATGAAATTTTAATTAATGTGGGTGGGCTGAGGGAACACAACGAGTGTTTATCATAGACAATTTATTTTCCAGCGCTAAGTCAACATAAAACAGCAAAACGGACAACAATTATTTAACATTTTGGACTCATGAAGCGGACACACCGGTGGCGTTCTCACCAGACTGAATCTGTCCTTCGAAGTCATGAGTTTATACCACAGCCCCGTGCCGCAGTCCGGCGTGGCTGCCTCGGCTCTCGGCCTGTCCGGATCCTCTCTCATCTATGTTTACGGTGGCGAAGTTGGAGGCATCATCCCCGCGCTGGGATTCGCGTCCGGCCGACAGGAGCCTCCACAAAAACCCCCGTACAGCTACATTGCGCTCATCGCCATGGCAATCAAGAACGCGCCGGACAAGCGCGCGACCCTCAGCGGGATCTATCAGTTCATCATGGACCGCTTCCCGTATTATCACGACAACAAGCAGGGCTGGCAGAACTCAATCCGCCACAACCTCTCGCTCAACGACTGCTTCATTAAAGTACCCAGAGAGAAGGGGCGACCGGGCAAAGGCAGCTACTGGACGCTGGACACTAAATGCTTGGACATGTTTGAGAACGGAAACTACCGGCGGCGGAAAAGAAAGTGTAGGACTCAGGACACAGGTGACAGCAAGGTCGGTCACAAGAGAACACGGGTGTCGAGCTCTAAACTCCATCAAGGTGGCCAACTGGAGAAAGTGTCTCCGCTCAAGCACAATCCTGGAAGAGATATAAACGAGAAGTTGAACGACACCCAACCTCCAAATAAAAAGGAAAATGTAGCCTCAGATTCCGCCAAAGACTGGTGTTTGGCATCCTCGACCACACTAGGTTCCAACCCGAGATGCCCGACGCCTGAAGGGAGCAGCACGGTGGCTGTAAACACTCACACACCGCTTTCAAGCGCGCGCGAGACGCGGGTACCCGTGAAGAGTGACACTGGACGCGCGCAAACTGGAGACGCCAAATCCAAAGAATCAAACCCACGAAAAACTACAGACAAGGCGAAAGAGTTTAGCATTGACAGCATTCTGTCAAAAAAGGAGAACCAGTTCCAGCGGAGGTGCGCAGCTGCTGGAGGAGCGTCCGTGGAGTCCCGCGGTTACGCGCTCGCGTCCTCGCTCATCGCACACGCGCACCCACAGCTGTACCCGCGCGGATTCCCGCTCTGCTCCTACCTGTCTCTCACCTGTCCTGACAAAATACTGAGCTTCACAGAGAAAACGGATGAGAAACTATTCTTTTGATGACTTTTTTTGTACCAAATAACTAGTTTTATTTCTGGAAAAATTTCGTTTAGGTTGCATTCTTTCTTTTAGCTATTCTGTTTGTTATATTAGCGACTAATTGCAAGCAAAAGCAGTGTTTGAAACATACTAAATATCAACTCTTATGAAAATGAGCCATGGTTTTACTACAAAAGAAATAAACAAAAAAGGGTTTAATCTACAGTATGTTAACCATGATTTTCTACACTAACCATAGATTAATCACATGTTTGTAGTAAAATTGTGTTTTTACAAATGGTAATAAAAAGCATGGCTGCTACACTTTTACTAAAACAATACCATGGCTGATTATCATAAGGGAAAGATAGTTTTTTCTTCTTCTATTATTGTTGTCCTTATGGAATTCAACATGGGTGGCCACTCTGTAAACTGTAACAGCAGTTAATTATGATGATGTGTGCACTATGATCAAGAACGCACTCATTGCAAACCATCCCGAACACAGATGTCTTTGTAAAATGCTAATGTTTATATGAACAAGGGTTTTATGCATTCCTCTTAGCGGCTACTTGAAAAATTGCTGTTGTTCCTGTCCTCTCCTACAACTTATAGATAGACAAAAACTCAAAGTTGATTTACTGCTTAAACACACACCTGTGGGAAGAAAACAAAATTGATTTGTATTTTGGATGATCTGAGAACTCAAATTTTCAAATAAACGAGTATAAGTGACACTTTGTTGACATTAACTCACACAAAACAGTGTATTTTAAATGAACAAATGATGGGATTTCTTTCTATTCAGTCTAAATATATCAAGCACTTGTTGCAGTGAATCCACCACATGTATTTCTTGCCACCATATATAGCCATAAGTGTTTTTTGAGCTGAAAGGTCTAAGCCTCACTGAGTGCAAATCAGGAATGCTTGTGGAAATAAATAAGGAACTCACATCCACAAGCATTTCCTGTGTATAGGATTCTTTTGGTCAGACGTGTAAATAGAGCGTCATCCATCTGAAGGTTTGTAGAGAGAAAGAGACTACATCTCTCAATCTGCTGCCTCCATCTGTCCTCCTCTTCACAGATGGGCTCCTTAGATGGAGCAGTCAAGGGCTCTGCTGGATCACAGCCCTGCGTTTGCCATCCATGACCATAATGAAACACTGTCTGCTCCCTCCAAGGTGATCTTTATGGTTCTGCAGAGAATATTTGAATTTATGGATGACATCATTTATAATATTGAGGAATTATTTGGATATTTATTTTGAGAATTATTTTAACAGATATAGATTTAGTGCATTAAATAAAAAAAGCTGGTGTAAAATAGTTTAATAGCCATTTCTGATTTTCCCTCCTAACATTTACACACTATATATCAAAGGCATACAAACAATTTGTGTAATTGCATCCTTTATATTGTTAGATAATTGTGCCCTCAAGTGTCATAATGTATTGGAATACTGTATTATTAATTATTAGTAATGTTTAAAAAAAGAATATTAACAACACTATTACCTATCCCCCCCAAAAAAATCCTAAACCTAGTCCTAAAAATTTCTACATATTAAAGCTATCTAAACTATTAACAATAGTTATTGTATATTATAAGAGTTATTATACAAAATATTAATAAAAATAAAATTACCTCAATTATATTATAACATAATAGACTTTACAATTTTTTAATTAAGCTAAATGAGCAATGTACAATTCAAAATAATAACACAAACATAAGAAATTACTAACAATAAAACCAAATCAACATGAAAATGGAAAATGCAAAAAGGAAAAACTAATTCTACCATAAATAAAATAATAAATTTGAATAAAAATATAATAAAAACCTATTCTACCATGATAATTCAATTCAATTCAATTCACCATATTTGTATAGCGCTTATACAATGTAGATTGTGTCAAAGCAGCTTCATAGAAGATTATAGTAAATTGAAACAGTATCAGTTCAGTTTTCAGAGTTTAAGTTCAGTTCAGTTTAGCTCAGTGTAGTGTGGTTAATAATCCTATCATCCTATCGATAACAATAATATTGACTTAAGAATGAATAAACTTATACTAATACTTAATAAAACTTGTAAAAAAACCACAAATAATAAATATAAAATCTATATAGACACATAAAAATACCAATAAAATAACAAAAAATGCCTAAATATCAGAATTAAAATGCAAAAATAATAACTAATAATTTAACTCAGAAACAACAATACTTCAGTTGAACTATTAAAAAATTATAATAAGAAAATTGTAAAATCATTCAAACTAATATTATTTTGAATTAATAACCTTTACTAGAATTTCATGTTAAGCGGCTTTGACACAATCTACATTGTAAAAAGTGCTATAGAAATAAAGATGAAGAACTACAATAGTGATACTGCGCAACATTCAACATACAAAATAAAATTCAATTATTAATATTCGATTTAATTACTACAATACTGTATTATACTTCACTACAAAAAAACTAAAATTATTAATAAAAAAGGAATATTAACAATTCTACAATGTATTTATATGATGATTACATTTGTACACTGTATATATTTGTATTTGATTTATGCTTACCCCCTGGCATGTATATTTTTTGTACTGTTAAAATGTTATAAGAAAAAAAGGAAAAAAAAAAAAGGAATATTAACAACACACACTATTACCAATGCAACAACCCCCCCACCCCCCCCCCCCCAAAAAAAAACAACAAAAAAAAAACAGAAATTAAACCTAAAAAAAATAATAGTACCTCAATTATATAACATAATAGACTTTAAAAAAAGAAAATGAAGTTCAATGAATAAAGTACAGGCAGCACGGTGGTGCAGTGGGTAGCACAATTGCCTCACAGCAAGAAGGTAGCTGGTTCGAGCCCCGGCTGGGTCAATTGGCATTTCTATGTGGAGTTTGCATGTTCTCCCCGTGTTTGCGTGGGTTTACTCCGGGTGCTCTGGTTTCCCCCACAAGTCCAAAAACATGTGGTATAGGTGAATTAGGTAAGCTAAATTGTGTGTGTGAATAAGTGTGTGTGGATGTTTCCCAGTGTTGGGTTGCAGCTGGAAGGCCATCCGCTGCGTAGAACATAGGCTGGATAAGTTGGCTGTTCATTTCTCTGTGGTAACCCCTAATGAATAAAAGGACTAAGCTTTATATGATTTTACACAACGGATGCCCTTCCAGCTGCAACCCATCACTGGGAAACATCCATACACACTCATTCACACACATATACTATGGCCAATTTAGCTTATCCAATTCACCAGTACCACCTTTTTGGACTTGTGGGGGAAAATTTTTTAGCTAAAATTTTCTGTGTGGAAAATTTGTAAAATTTCTTTACAATTTTTTCTATGTAAAATTTTAATCTGAAAACTGGAGCACTCATGCGAACACAGGGATTGCATGCAAACTCCACACAGAAATGCCAACTGACCCAGCCGAGGCTCGAACCAGCAACCTTCTTGCTGTGAGGCGATTGTGCTACCCACTGCGCCATAGTGCTGACCTGGTTTAATAACAAAAGGCATAATTTACAAAAGTAATTAAAGCAATCAAAGTCAGTATAAATGGAAGTCAGTAGTGAAAAGTGTGTGCATGGTAGTGAACTGAGCTCATGGTCCAAAACAAACTAAAATAATCAAAACGCCAGGCAGGGAGGTCCGGCTAATAGAGCTCTCTTCCCATGTCAAATGTTGGACTCTTTATAGGCAGGTTATAGGTTTGCAGACTGATTGCTAATTGAAGATTTGTGTGAAGTTGTGTCAAACCAGTGGTTCAGTGATTTCATACTGATGTTGGTAGTTTCTAATGGTTAGGAATGGACAGTTTTGTTTGGTGACTAAAACAATGAATTTTGGACTGCTTGAATAACATCTGTGTTAACTGTTCTGAAAAATGTTGGGGAAAATGTGTCAATCCAATAAGAAAGAGTTTGCACATTTGCAAGACATGTCTTCTGCTCTGATGGGATAGTGATGATAAAGATCAAGTGAATCCTAGTTTCACTGATCGTGTCTTAGCAAATGAGAAAAACTGTAAGCTGCTTTGACACAATCTACATTGTAAAAAGCAATATAGAAATAAAGATGAATAACTACAATAGTGATATACAACCAACAAAATAAAGTCTGTGTTTGATTTATACATTTTTTATTTAATTTCTGCAAAGATCCAGTTAGTAATACAGAAAAAGCTGGATATCTGGCTAAACCTGTGTCCATTTGATTATTTTGGTAACCACAAAAGCAGTCTCACAGAAGGCCAGTGTTTTCTCAACAGCATGAAGCTGATGGAGCACAGAGCTGGATGAGAATTTTAATGACAACATTCTCCGTTTGTGTTCTGTCCTTCTCAAGCAATATATTAAAATAAACACTGGAAGAGAGATTATCTTCCTAAGTGTTTAAACTGTAAAAAAAATCACACCCAAGAGTGGATTGCTGCTTCACTTTCATTTATTTTGACTAGAAATAGAGCACGGTTTCTGTGTCTGTAACCACAAGTGCTCTGCTGTGAGAGGAGCCAAATGAAGGTGCATTGACTATAAAGCAGAGGTCTACAATTCCATAAAAGTTGCCTAGTGAAAAAAGACTGGCACATTTCTGTCACACAAACATGTATTGTTTTGCTGACTTGAAGTCATTAATCACTACTTTTACAGTATTTCTCAGTGGCTTTGGTGCATTTCTCACAACACTATTTACATTTGCACAACAGTTAATGCATTTCTCAAAATAATTAGTCATTTGTGCACATCATAGTAGCAGTTTCTCATTCCTTCCAACAAATTGCAAATGCTTTTGAACATGCATCAATTGCTTTCATACAACTCTCTGCTGTTTTATAACATCATTTGCTTATGTCATGTCAGTCAAAATTAACTAAACTTGTAAATGCTGAATAGTCATTTCAAATAAAACTAACAGTCCTCATTTCATTACTTGAGTCATTACATACAAAAATGTTGAACTAGTTGTCAAAATCTGTCAAGCCAATTTTATAAAAAATGTCAATCTTTTTTTCCTGAAAATGTCTTCTAAATTGAACAATTTCATGAATGATTTACAGACCTACTGTATGTATGTTGTAGGTTCAGTTCCAATATGTACTGCAATATTGTTTACAGTTGTGCACAGCTCTACCCAAAGGGAGTTTATGTTTGTTGTAAATAACGGTGTATTTATCCTTTTGCACAATGCTGTGAATAAATTAGAATTGTAAAGAGCATGTAAAAATGTGAAACAGTAAAAATATACGCAGTAAAAATGTGAAACATACATATTCAGTGTCTTGTACTCAGATACCTCACTAAATGAGTGTTGTCTAACTTTACTGTAGTTTTCAAATGGCTGTGCAAATAGTATACAGTGCTGTCTTGAGCATTTTCAGGAAGTGTCACCAAAATCAGACTTTTTTGCATTGGAAAAAATGTAGAGTACACTTTCATAATGAAAACATCGCAGAGCCATTTGACTATCTTGTTCATAAACAATGGTGTCAGGGCTCTTTATCTTGATGGCACTGACACTTTCATTGACATGAATACTTGATTTTGAGGAATGAGCTATTCATTTTGAGCAAGTGACACGCTTTTGCAGGTTATCAACTAGGTTTTGCAGTTTGTACTAATTGTTTTGAGAAATGCATGAACTGTTGTGCAAATGTAAATAGTGTTGTGATAAATGCACCAAAGCGACTGAGAAAAACTGTAATTAGAAAATGACAAAAGCAGCATTCATTTTGATTCAGTTGTTTTGGCCCATAATGCCTTATGATTTAAAATACAGTTTTATTAAACCAGTATTAACAAAAAAAATGTAAGTACATTTTTTATATTTTTTGGAAATGTTATATCAGACAAAGTATTATAGTGTTAGTCATATAATAAAAAAGGGTTTAGTTTTTACAATCTAGTGCTAAATGTACTGAAACAAGCTGTTTCTTAGAAAGAGATTTTAATGATAATCTGAAATATGATTACAGTTATCGTAGTAAAATGTTATGACATTTTAAGCTCATTCCTTGATGACAAAAGTAGTAATATTAAGGTAAAGGTCACACTTTACAACAAGATTTTATTACTTAATGTTAGTTAAAGTATTCATATACTAACATAAAGTAAGAATGAACAATATGAGTACAGCATTTATTTATCATAGTTTAATATTTACTGATGCATCATTTCAATCTAAATGTGTGCTTGATAACAATGCACAGTGTTAACATAAACTAACAACAAATTCTTTTATTTTTTATTGACTAATGTAAACAAAGATGAATAAATAATGTAATAAATGTATTGTTCATGTTAGTAAATACATTAACAAATGGAACTTGGAATATGGATTGCAATATAAGAAGATACATTCACCTTAAAGAATCATGATTTCCAGCTGGATATAGACTGATCACCCTTGCTAGCTCTTGACAATAATAATACATCAGTTTGTAATCTTCATTACTCGAATTGTAACATTGAGATTGTTGTATAAATGTAAACATCTTCCCCTTCATTTAGTTGCGTAATTGTGTTTTATTTTATTTTATTTTATTATTATTTTAATTAATTAATTAATTTTAATTATTTCTAAGGGTTGTTTGACGTGTTTGTAAAATGTAAAAATGTTAAATAAATCATGAATAAAAAAAAAGGAATTATGATTTAAAAAAAAAAATTATTTTAACATACAACGACCTATAATACATGTCAACAAAAAATAAATTTGGGTCAAAGACCTTTTCAAACTAAAAAACAACCAACCAAACAAAATAAATAAAATAAAATGTACAGCATGAATGTTTTGCAAATGCGTATGTAAATTTATGTGACACAGTGGCTCAGTGGTTAGCACTGTCACCTCACAGCAAGAAGGTCGCTGGTTCGAGTCCCAGCTGGGTCAGTTGGCATTTCTGTGTGGAGTTTGCATGTTCTCGCCATGTTGGTGTGGGTTTCCTCTGGCTGCTCAGGTTTCTCTCACAGTCCAAAGACATGCGCTAGGTCAGGGGTCATCAAACTTGTTCCTGGAGGGCCGATGTCCTGCAGATTTTAGCTCCAACCCTAATCAAACACACCTGTACAAGCTAATCAAGGTCTTACTAGGTATACTTGAAACATCCAGACAGGTGTTTTGAGGCAAGTTATTAATGGATCACAGTGCAGCCCTACAATACTAACTAATTGTCATATTAAACCTTATAATTTGTCATTATCTTTTTTTAAACCACTAGATTTTACCCATTGGTCAGCAAAACATTTAATATGTTCACTTCTTTATACATTTTCCATAAAAAATATTATATATTTATATGTTCATTCATTCATTCATTTTCTTTTCGGTTTAGTCCCTTTATTAATCCGGGGTCGCCACAGCGTAATGAACCGCCAACTTATCCAGCATATGTTTTACGCAGCGGATGCCTTTCCAGCTGCAACCCATCTCTGGGGAAACTATATATATATATATAAAATACACACAGATATATGAGGGGCATTTTAAAGAATGGGCTTAAAATGAGCACGGATCTGGTGAATAAACCATTTACTATATTCGGTTGAAGTCAGAATTATTCACCATTCTGTGAATTTTGTATTATTTTATTTTTTTTAAAAATGTCCCAAATGATGTTTAACAGAGCGAGGAAAAGAAAATCTTTTTTTTTCTGGGCAAGAATAAAAGCAGTTTTTAGTAATAAAAAAACTTTGTAAGGTCAATAATAGTAGCCCCCTTAAGCAATATTTTTGATTGTCTACAGAACAAACTATTATGTTTAGAAATTTGTTGAAAAAAAAATATACATGGGGGGATAATAATTCAGGAGGGCTAATAAGTCTGACCTCAACTGTACTGTATATTCAGTCAATCGGCCCATGAAGCTTTGCTCAGACCTCAGATCTCCTCAAACGAGTCTTCTTAATCTGAAGTGTCAGAATGATCTGAGGTCAAATTCGGACTGAGAGAAAAGCAGCCACCCTGCAGAAGCGTCATCACCCTTGTTTCATGTGCAATCACGTCTCCAGGCAGCACTAAATCACAGCATTTCAAGCCTCCGGCATCAAAAGAGTTTTAATCTGTGTGTTTATTATATATTTTCACTCCCAGCGTAAACCAAACTCAGTTGTCCAAATATGCTCTCAGAGCTGAGGCAGAGGAGGGGCTCTGATGAAGACTGATGGTCTCTCTGGGAGAAACATTAGCTGCTAATCAACTTATGTTTCCTGCCGCTCCGTTAAGACATTGTTATTTGCATTGAAGACCGTAGGGACCATGTTTGCTTATGAAACATAGTAGTCAACGATGGACATCCAGAAAGTATTTAAGACACAACTATGGATTAACACATTTTTGGGTTCAATATGAAAAACAGACCTTTTTTCTACCCAATCTTGGCACCAGTGCACAGTTCATAGTCAAACTAAATTCATGCAGCAAAAGTAAAGGGATAGTCTATCTAAAAATAAAAATTTTATGTTCACTTACTCATTCTACAGACCAGCAATGTTGGTGGTCAAATTTCAGAATTGCAATAGTAATGAAAATTATTTTTATTAATTTAATTTAATTTTATAATTAATTAATTTTGTGTTTTGTTTTGTCTTGTTTTCTTTTCTCTGTTGTTGTTTGGTTTTGTCTCTTAGTTTTTTTGTTTTGTTTTGTCTGTTTTTGGTTTGTCTGTTTTTTTTTGTTTTTTTTGTCTGTTTTTGTTTTGTTTTGTCTGGTTTTGATTTGTTTCATTTCGTTTTGTTTTGTTTTGTCTATTTTTGTTTTGTCTGGTTTTGTTTTGTCAGATTTTGTTTTGTTTTGTTTCTTTTTTATTGTTTTGTCTTGTCCGGTTTTGATTTGTTTACTTTGGTTTCATTTTGTTTTGTCTGTTTTTTTCAGTTTCTGTTTTGTTTCATTTTGTTTTGACTGTTTTTGTTTTGTTTTGTCTGATTTAGTTTTGTTCTGCTTTGTCTGTTTTCATTTTGTTTCATTTTATTTTATTTCATTTTGTTTTGTTTAGTTTGTTTTGTTATGTTTTGACTATTTTGTTTTGTCTATTTTTGTTTTGTCTGTCTTTATTTTGTCTGGTTTTGTTTTGTTTCATTTTGTTTCATCTTTTTGTTTTGTTTTGTTTTATTTTGTTTCATCTGGTTTTGTTTTGTTTCATTTCGTTTTGTTTAGTCAGTTTTTGTTTAGTTTTATTTAGTCTGTGGTTGTTTTGTTTTGTCTGGGTTTTTTTTTTGTCAGTTTTTGTTTTGTTTAGTCTGTTTTTGTTTTGTTTTGTTTTGTCTGCCACAGCACAATGAATCGCCACCTTTTCCAGCATATGTTTTACACGGCGGATGCCTTTCCAGCTGCAACCCATCACTGGGAAATATTTTCTAACACATAAAGGTAAAATAGTAATGATTTATTATTATTAATAATACTAGTAATAATAATAATAATAATAACAATAAACAATGTGTTATAAACAATAATAATACTTTTATATAATAAAAACAATCAAAAGAACTAAATTTTAAATATATTAAAAACAATAAATCCTAGTATTAATAATAATAAACAATGTGTTATATACATAATAATAATAATAATAATAATAATAATAATAATAATAATAATACTTTCTTCTAATTAAAAACATTTTCAATAATGATTAAAAATAAGATATATTATAACATTAAATTTCGAGCGACGCTGTGGCGCAGTAGGTAGTGCTGTCGCCTCACAGCAAGAAGGTCGCTGGTTCGAGCCTCGGCTGGGTCAGTTGGCATTTCTATGTGGAGTTTGCATGTTCTCCCTGTGTTCACGTGGGTTTCCTCTGGGTGCTTTGATTTCCCTGATAAATCCAAAGACATGCAGTACAGGTGAATTGGGTAGGCAAAAAAATTGTCCATGGTGTATGTGTGTGTATGAGTGTTTCCCAGTAATTAGTTGCAGCTGGAAGGGCATCCGCTGCGTAAAAACATATGCTAGATAAGTTGGTGGTTCATTCTGCTGTGACGACCCCAGATTAATAAAGGGACTAAGCCGAAAAGAAAATGAATGAATAACAAGATATTTCCCTGTGCTGACACCAACACCACACGCAAATAATCTTGACTTGAGGTAAAGCAGACTATACCTATCATTCCATATTTTTAACACAACAATGTTTTATAAGAATGTAAACATTTGACACTTATTGTAGCAATCTGAGGTTTATTTGACTTTCATTTACTTGACTTTCATCCGTTTAAAAATCAGAGATTCAGCAGAGCGGTGCCCAAAGCTTAAATATTCTCATATAGTCTCATGAGACACGGTAATTGATGCTAGAACAATCTTTATATCAATTAAATTTCCAAATATCACATGAAACACACAAATGGACAGAGGCTGAGGCTCTCCAATCAAATGCACAACTTGCTCTTTGATTCGGAATGACGTCATGTAGTGTTCAGCGATGATTGTGTGTTTACATATCTTTTCAGATGCCTGACTGAGAAGCTGTAATAGGAGGTTAGCACAATAAATATCTCTCTCACCCGCACATATGGCCGCGCACAGTAATTGACATGATTACTCATGTGACTCATACCATGAAAATACAATTTTTGAGGCAATAATAAAGACCCGTTTAGAAATAAACGTTGGAGTGTTGTTCTATGGGCCAAGCTAAATATTACACATATAACCATCATCTCAGTGGATCATGTACCAGCTGGCTTGGATATATAGCCTTTTTTTCCAGTTCAGCTCACACAGACCCAGGAATTTTAATTGACTAACAGCTGCTGAATGAACACTTTTTTAGCTCAATTTTCGCAATAGGCCACCCCTGTCCTTGTGCATTCCCACAACAAAACTAAATCAGAAACATATACATTATCGAGGAGCAGTAGTTCAGCTACAGTCTTTCAGGTGTTTCCTTGTTTAAATGCACCTGCGTTTTTAATGGATTTAGTAGATTTTTTTGCTGATGCCAGAAATTATTTTCGTTCACTATGACATCATAGATTTATATTTAGTGGAACACAATGAACACTTGATTCTGATTGGTTGATGTCGGCTAACTTGAAACCACTGACTTGAAACCACACTCACCAGCCACTTTATTAGGCACAGCTGTCCAACTGCTTGTTACGCAAATTTCTAATCAACCAATCACATGGCAGCAACTCAATGCATTTAGGCATGTAGACATGGCCAAGACGATCTACTGCAGTTCACACCGAGCATCAGAATGGGGAAGAAAGATGATTTAAGTGACTTTGAATGTGGCATGGTTGTTGGTGCCAGACGGGCTGGTCGGAGTATTTCAGAAACTGCTGATCTACTGAGATTTTCAGGCACAACCATCTCTAGGGTTTACAGAGAATGGTCCGAAAAAGAGAAAATATACAGTGAGCGGCAGTTCTGTGGGTGCAAATGCCTTGTTGATGCCAGAGGTCAGAGGAGAATGGCCAGACTGGTTCGAGCTGATAGAAAGGCAACAGTAAATAACCACTCGTTACCACCAAGGTATGTAGAAGAGCATCTTTGAACGCACAACATGTCAAACTTTGAGGCGGATGGGCTACAGCAGCAGAAGACCACACTGGGTGCCACTCCTGTCAACTAAGAACAGGAAACTGAGGCTACACTTCACACAGGCTCACAAAAATTGCACAATAGAAGATTGGAAAAACGTTGCCTGCAGGTCTGATGAGTCTCGATTTCTGCTGCAACATATCGGGTGGTAGGGTCAGAATTTGGCGTCAACAACATGAAAGCATGGATCCCTCCTACCTTGTATCAACGGTTCAGGCTGGTGGTGGTGGTGTAATGTGTGGGGGATATTTTCTTGGCACACTTAGTACCAATTAAGCATCGTGTCATGCCACAGCCCACTTAAGTATTGTTGCGGACCGTGTCCATCCCTTTATAACCACAGTGTACCCATCTTCTGATGGCTACTTCCAGCAAAATAACGTGCCATGTTAAAGTGTGAATCATCTCAGACTGGTTTCTTGAACATGACAATGAATTCACTGTACTCAAATGTCCTCCACAGTCTCCAGATCTCAATCCAATAGAGCACCTTTGGGATGTTGTGGAATGGGAGATTCGCATCATGCTTGTGCAGCTGACAAATCTG
The DNA here is from genome assembly GCA_903798205.1 of Danio tinwini. Classification (NCBI taxonomy): domain Eukaryota; kingdom Metazoa; phylum Chordata; class Actinopteri; order Cypriniformes; family Danionidae; genus Danio; species Danio tinwini. The sequence continues at coordinate 11,082,935 of CAIGQZ010032545.1, read as the reverse complement.
CAGCAACTGCGTGATGCTATTATGTCAATATGGATGTCACGCTGGTAGACAAGGAAGACAGAGATGGTTATCTTTTCACAATATTTATTTAACGTAAAGTCAATAATCACACAGGGAGTATTGCAGGCTGGTATGTGTGCACTTGTGATCACAACACAAGTGTAAGCACTCCTATTCACAGTGAGAAGGATCGTTAGGCATTGTAAACAATCATCTGTTGATGAGGATAAGGCACAAAGTTCATGTGAGTGAATACAGAACTTCTGGTGAATAGCAGATAAGTAATATCACTTCCCTTTATCAGTGTGAAAAACTCGAAGACTCATAAGGAACATCCATGGAAGAAGAGAAGGCGAATGAGCGTGGAATAGGACAACCATCTGACTTCAGTACGGGCCGAGGAATGGAAGGATAGGGTGAGTTTCAATAGTGTCCTTGATGAGGAGAGAACAGGTGCAGACCATTAGAACTCTGGTGAGGGTTCACGGGATTGGATGGATGTGGTTTGAGATGGTGATTGATGATTGGGTGAGCAAAAACGAGCCGGGGATGTGACAATGGACCAAAATCTCTGAGAAATATTTCCAGTACCTTGTTGAATCTATGCCATGAAGGATAATGGCAGTTCTGAAGGCAAAAGGGGGTCCAACCAATAGTCCACAGGAGATCATTTGTCAATGGCAGTGTAGTGATGCAACTCACATGACAGTGACAATGACAGTAACAACAATGTAGTAAATCCATCCAAAATAGTATTTAAATATACAATTATCGTGTCCCAAATTAGAGGGTAACAAAGGAGAGGATTTTCAAACCTCATCCATCCCAGAAAAAAAAGAATCCTCCCCAATCCAATCCCACAAAATAGGGTGAAAATCCTGTCCCAATCCCAGATGAATGACTCTCATTCTCTCTCATGTTATTTGTTTTTGACTGAAATCAGTCACAGTAAAAAAAAAACAACAACAAAAAAAAAAACAGATCACAGCAGGTACATACCTTATTTGAAGGAAAATCCCCAAATTTAGTTTTTTTGTTATTTTATTGAACCGAAAGCCAGCTTAGATAGATAGATAGATAGATAGATAGATAGATAGATAGATAGATAG
>CAIGQZ010032545.1:11068232-11078843 GCA_903798205.1 Danio tinwini | reverse complement strand
GACTGTATGGCATCCCATTCGCATCAAGAATGATAATGATAACTATAAATAAGTCAACACTAAGATTAATAATTTTTTTATTATTAATTATTAATCTTAGTGTTGACTTATTTATAGGGGAATTTTTCATATTTATAATGATGTTACAAAATGTATAATGAAGTTACAATCATGGTGCTTTAGGCCTAAAGTTATAAAATATGATTTACTTAAAGACTGTATGGCATCCCATTCGCATCAAGAATGATAATGATAACTATATTAGTGTCAATACATAGTGGCCATTGTTCTAATATGATATTGTGACATTAATTCAATTATGAATAATTGTTTAAATCTGCATTAAAATAATACTTCACCGAAGAATGTTGTTCTTTATTTTAATTGTATTTTTACTCACAGTCAGACCATTCAAGCACTGTAAAATTTACCGTATGTCTGGCAATTTTGGTTGCCGGTAATACAGTAAAATTAACAAGTGCACTGTAAATTAACATTTACAATTGTGTTGTAAAACTATAGCACAATTGTAATTGTTATTTTACAGTGCACTTGTAAATTTTGCCAGTAATACTGTAAAATTTACAAGCATACTGTAATCTAACAATTACAATTGTGCTGTAATACTATGGCACAATTGTAATTGTTGATATACAGTGCACTTGTAAGTTTTACAGTATTACTGGCAACCAAAATTGCCAAATTTTTAGTGTAGGTGACTTTCTCCTCAGTAGAACATTAAAGAAGATCTAATTGAGTGCGATCAAGCAAAGATAAAAAAAACAATTCTTTGACATAAAAAATATTTTCCATAATTTATCTGAGGAGCTGTGTATAAATGCATAAATATAAATGAGAAAACAAAGAGAAATCAAAGAACAAAATGGCACAATTGGCTCCATTCCCTGAAAATCACCAACAGAATGAAAGAAAAGACAAAAAAATTAGTCAAAGAAAAGGCAAGAAAGAAACAAAGCGCAGAAGGATGATCAATCACTGACTGTTGGAGATAAGGAGAGCTTGTCTATTGTTTGATGGGATCTGGAATTAATTAGCAGTAGTAGAGCTCTCATTGTGTGACACCGGTGCTTGGCCTTTCACAGCTCATTACTGCGTGTCCAATCAGCACAGGCCAGTGTGACTGCTGTTTATTTATACACACAGCCAGCCGTGGCAGCCATTTGGCAGTTTTCTACACTGGGGAGCCTTAAACACTCCCACATTGAGCTCCGGCATTCAGTCTAAGAGCTAAAACCATTTATAATCTTAATACATCACTTTATATACTAACTGTATTATTTTATTATTCGCACTTGAGACGACCCATTCGACAGGTTGTGTACACAAATCTCATGGCAGCAACTTGGAATGTAAATATGGTCAATATGCCTTTCTCATTTTTTGTCCCGTTCAATGATCCACAGACTATTTATCTTGAATTTTACATCAAAAGCATCATAATCTAGAAAAAATAGAATTTATTGTATACATATAATAAACTATATAAAATAGACAAAAAATATTCTCTGTAAAAAATGCTGGGTTCAATTTGTCTTGGAACAACATGAAGGGATTTGATTAACTTATTATTTTTTACAAATTGAAGTGGATTGGATATAAAATAAATAATCTTTCCTTAAAAAAACTCAAGTATGCAACTCAAGTGTTGTTTCAACATACTTTTTGAGCGTTTCCTGTCCTCATTGAAGCATAACATTTTAAAGGTGTGGCATAAATAAACTGGTGTACTCCACAGTTTTAGCAGATCAGTTTCAATATTAAGAAAGATATAGCAAGATTAATAAGAAACTTATGAGTTCTGAAAAGCACAGGTTGTTTTTAAATGACACTGACCTCTTATACAGTTGAAGTCAGAATTATTAGCCCCCTGCTTATTTTTTATCCCAATTTCTGTTTAATGGAGAGACGATTTTTTCAACACATTTCTAAACAATAGTTTTAATAATTCATTTCTAATAACTGATTTATTTTATATTTGCCATGATGACAATAAATAATATTTTATTAGATATGTTTCAAGTCACTTCTATACAGCTTAAAGTGACATTTAAAGGATTAACTAGGTTAATTAGGAGGCAGGTTAAGGTAATAGGCAAGGTATTGTATAACAATGGTTTGTTCTGTAGACTATCAAAAAAATCTAGCTTAAAGAGGCTAATAATTTTGACCTTAAAATGTGAAAAAAAATTAAAATGCTTTTTTTCTAGCCGAAATAAAACAAATAAGACTTTCTCCAGAAGAAAAAATATTATCAGACACACTGTGAAAAATTTCCTTGCTCTGTTAAACATCATTTGGGAAATATAAACAGAAAAATATATAGAAAACAAAATGCAAAGGTGGGCTAATAATTCTAACTTGAACTGTATGTCCAAAGATCAAGATAATATTGATTTGTCAGTATATATATATATAGTTGAAGTTCGAATTATCAGACCCCCTGAATTATTAGCCCTCCTGTTTATTTTTTTCCCCAATTTCCCAACTAATTTCTAATAACTGATTTATTTTATCTTTGCCATGATGACAGTAAATAATATTTTATTAGATATTTTTCAAGACACTTCTATAGAGCTTAAAGGGACATTTAAAGGCTTAGCTAGGTTAATTAGTTTAACTAAGCAGGTTAGGGTAATAGGGAATAAGGTATTCTATAAGGATGGTTTGTTCTGTAGATTATCGAAAAAACAATAAAGTTTAAAGAGGCTAATAATTTTAACCTTAAAATGTTTTTTAAAAAAATTTAAAACAGCTATATATAATATATACATATTTCTGTCTTAGACTTTCTCTTATTATATTTACAATATATTTAAAATTATTTTTTATTGTATAATTTCATGCTATATTCTACCCCAGTAAATTTTAAAGCAGGGCCCAAACTTTTTCGTATCAAGGGCCAAAAACAAAATATGATTGAAACCCATGGCCGAACTATATTACATTAAAATTGCCATAGGTAATTTATAATTATTTTCTAATATTTCAAAAATAAATTGATAACACTTTAAATCATGGGTCTCACACTCAATTCCTGGAGGGCCACAGCTCTGCACAGTTTTGCTCCAATCTTAATCAAACACAGCTGATCCAACTTATCAAGTTGTTCAAAAGAGTCTGAACACCTTGATTAGTTGCATCAGCTGTGTTTGATTAGGGTTGGAGCAAAACTGTGCAGAGCTGCGACCCTCCAGGAACTGAGTTTGAGACCTGTGCTTTAAATCATACTAACTAATGCAGTGTATTTTTTATGAACTTATTTCAATAATAACATAAACAATCACGTTTATAGCACAGTGGAGTTCAATGCTGAATACATTAGTGAAGCAGAATTTGACTTTGCCTTCATTTACTCACTGATATCTCTGGATTGTTTTCTATATGGGTGACAGTCTGTACATTTAAAAAATATCTGATGATTTATTTGAAACGCTGAATTTGCATTTGACTTTTGTAGTTTAGCAATAAAACAAAACAAACATAAAATTACATTAAATTAGATAAAATACATCTCTTCTCAGATGGGATGGTGGGCCAAATCAAAAGTTAAAATAGGCCTAAAATAAGAACCTAAAGGATAAAAAAGGAAAGCAAAGTTACATTTGTATATATATTTTTTTATTATAAACACTTTACATATCAGAGACAGGACAACACCTCTCTCACTGGTTTCCAGGTACATTTCAATAGGAAATATTAGGGCACTTGGGAAAAAATACAATGCAGACCACTGAGCTTACGATGAACGCACATTTACATACAGCACAATATTAACAGCATATCATCTGAAATGCAAAGACTAGACAAATCAAATCATATCCAGCACATTCCTGATACAACCATGCGCTCATGTACAACACAAACAGACATCAAATAAATAAATGCCCAACAATCTGACGATCCCTTCAACCAAACAATATTCAGAATATGCTTCCTGAACAAAACATCTGTATTTACAAACCAAATATATTAACTTTTACCTCAGTTGAAGGACGTTTGAGTCAATAAAAACTCTCAAAGAGCCCACTCAGTGGTTGACAATCACATCCACTGGTCTACAGTCGAAGCGGAGGGCTATGATTGCCCTCTATTGGCTTGAAATGTAATTGCACAAGAGTGTAAGTAGATGGTAAACAATGTGCATGCACACCATGCGTTTAAGACACAACACTGTACGACGTTAAAACAGCTGCAGCATGATACATTTCTGAACACGAACCATAAGCGATATCCATATAACACATTTACTGGTAGGGGGACACAAACTTTTGACCGCTAACCCCGAGAGTCATGGGAGGATGACAGCATGCTGACAAAGGTTTGCTCACACATTAAAATGGGAAGATCACTTCTTAATAAAGGACTAAAGGCACTTTTAACAAGGGAATAGACATAGTTCTGGTCTTAATGTATGAGGATGTCACGAACACTATTAAAAAACACAAATCCAGAAATACAATTACGACATGGAAATGGGTTAGTAGAGTCGTTCAAAGAGCTGATAGATTAGGAAACCTTGATATATTTCAGAGGATTTTGTTGATGTTGTTATATATTGAAATACTGATTCTCTTCTCTTTGTTCATTATATATGTCAACGTATTTGCTCAAAGGACACTTTTAGTACCATAATTCTGTACATAAAAGTTGCAGAAAGAGTTTTGGACAAAATTAAGGGAAATTTTTTAATGGATCGGTCTGAGAGTGTGTGATTTGCATCATGTTCACCTCACACCACATAAACTCCATATAAGTTATGAATGGAATTGTGTTGTATGTTGCTTGAAGGCAGTAAGTCGTATTGCTGTTGCAGAATATGGGCATAGTGTGTGACATTGATCCAATCTGGACAAAACTAACCTTTTCTGCTGAAGACAATGAAGCATTATGGGATGTGGTTGATCTGTGCCAGCCATTTTGTTTGCATCATTTCTGAACTGGACGTTAGTAGGATGTTGGGGGTGTAATAGGGATACATCTGTGTTGGCAATTGTGGAATACTGGGCTGATGAGAACAGTAGAGATTGGATGAGTTTGAATGTTCACTCTGCTGCCATCTGCTCAATGTGGTCACATAGCAGCTTGTATTGCTCTGAAAAAAGTGATAAAAAGTGTGAAATCTAATTATACATACATTACAGTATAATAGGTGATTTAAAAAGTTAATATTTTGTATTCAGCTGTGATGCATTTAACATGTAATTGAACAGTGAGAAACCTTCATTCAGATTTCCAATGACTGCCTGCTTCTTCAGGAAGTCGTTGCAGAGTTTCTTGCTCAATCCAAAAGCCACCATGTTATGAGTGAATGTTCTAGATGAAAATAAATACATATGAGCATTCAAACAATTAAATATTGGCATACTCACAGTCCTCTGTGGCACAATATGAACCTACTTTCTGGTGGACAACCCTTTAATCAGCCATCATGGGCCAATAAAGGTATTCTAACATTAAAAGACATAAATGAAGAAAAATCAACCCTAGATTTTCAAGAGTTGGTTAACAAATTAAATATATCTCCCAACACTCTATTCATATATATTAAAATAAGGATCTTCATACCCATCCGATTGTGAAATGGATATACAATGCTCTAAGAAAAGGAACTGTCTCATAGCTCTATCGCTGTCTTTCTAATATTTATATACATACTTTCTTAAAAGAAAGATTATGGCTATCTGATCGGTCTCCGCCCAATAAAACTATTGATTGGGAACAGTGTGGGATAACACATCCCACGCTTCCACAAACCCCAATCACCAGTTTATTCACTTCAAAACTATTCACAGGGCATATTTAACTACACGCACACGATATATAGCATATTATCTCCACAACCTTATTGTAAGTTCTGTAAACCAGAATGTCCAGATAGCTTTTTACATATGATGTGGGAATGTCCAGAGGTGCAAAAACTTTGGGATTCTGTGCTGGACATTTTATTTAAAGTTACACAAATTTGTTTCCCCAAAGATCCTGTATTGCTATTGTTGAATGATAACTCTCAATTTCCCTTAAATGCAAAGGTCTGTAAATTTTGGTTAGCTGTTTCAACTGCTGCAAAGAAAATGTTGGTACGGAGATGGAAACCCCCTCATGATCTCTCTGTTAAGCACTGGTTGCATTTACTATTGGAAATACTGTACCTAGAACTGTCATCAGCACGGACCAACCATGCTAAACTGTAAATTTTTTACAGTGTGGAAAATCTTTATATGCAACATCTAAAAAATCTTAGACACTTAACCCTCATATGATAATATGAAAGTCAAATTTTATGTAATTTATTTACTTGCACTTATTTACAGTTATTATGTATTTTTATGTGCATATAATGGGTAGGGAGAGATGGGGATATATAAGGGACAATAGCCGTTAAAAGTATAAATTGTAAATATTGTATATTTTCATTTTTGGAAATATAAACTGAATCACACACACAAAAAAAACATAAATGAAATATGACCACATCATCTTAAAGTTGAATATATAAGCTTTCCATTGACGTATGTTTGTTAATATTTGACTAAGCTACAGCTATTGGAAATCTGCAATCTGAGGGTTCTAATTTTGTTCAAATTAAGCTCTCACTAAAGTGTATTACTAATCAAAAAATTACTTTGATATATTTATGGAATATTTATTTAATATTCTAATAATTTTGGCATAAAATATTTTTTTCTCATACTATGTTTTGTTGGCTATTCCCATAAATACACACATGGAACTTAAAGTCCCAATGAACCAGAAGCTACGATCGTCATTTTTTTTGTATTGTGGCACAGTTCCTAGAGAAATGTAATTTTACATGGGCAAACAGTGGGCGTGGCTTGTTTTTTCTACCGTGGGCTGATTGGATGTAGTAAATAGGCATTTTATTCAGAAAGATCAGGAAAGGGGTTTTAGAAGAGTTATTACAACCTAACAGACACATCCTCCTCCTCACGCTTTCTATTTGTTGTCAAAACTGACAGCTGAACCAGCGTAGTTAAACATGTTACCTCAAAATCACATAATCTGAAAATAAACTGAAAACAAACCGGAAGTGCATTTTCAGATTTCAATTAAAGAGTAGAAAGGCAAACAATCATTTTTTTATTAATGACATGCACAGATGAATTGTTCACCACAAAACTGACAATGTGAGCTAACAAAATTATTTGGTTAGTTTTGATTTCTTGGGGACTTTAAGGCTGGTTTTGTGGTTTAAGTTGACAAATATTAGCAAGTAATGAACACTGTTTTTGTTCATATTGTGTAAAATGTGACAAATGCCATGAGACTCACCCAAGCTGGCCAAAGGTGATGTTCTCATTAAATCTGGAGCTATCGTCTTTCTCCTCCTGGGTCATATGACACCACTTTTCTCTGAGGGTACAAAAACAAAGAGGTCAAGGTCAGAGGTCACTGATATTTTGACATTTTCTTCTCATGAAGCATGCGACACCATCAGAGGCAATCAACACAATGACTTGCCTCTTTATTAAATGATAATGTTCACTCAGAACTGTAGCTTGGAATATATTACAATGAATGCTAGGAGGTTAGCGAGTTAAAAAGATGTAAAAACAGTCATACAAAAAGGACAAACGTGTATATCAGCCATACACTGGTGCTCATGCAAAATCCAACAGACATTTCAGAATAAGGTTCAGCCAGCAGTCAGCTGTAACCAAGATTCACAGTGAATCAAAACAAAAAACAAGACAAAATGTAAATAATAAAAAGCATATGAGCAACACACAACCACAGTATAATTCAGCACACGCACAGGAAACAAATGCTCAGGCAAACAAAGCAATATGCATTTTTTCAGACTAGATTTGTTCCTTTTGTCACAATTTTTTTTAAATTAGTTTATTTAATATTTTTACACTTGTTGTCACTTGTTAGTTTAAAATAAAAAAAGTTGAAACGAGTCTTCAACAAGTACTATTTGAGGAATCATTTGTGTCAGTAGACGGGTTTCTATCCTAGTGTGAAGAAAATCCTTTCAAAATGCGAATTAGGTGTAACTTCATCAAGTTGTTGAGTCAGCTGATTAGTAACAAAGGTGTAATGCGTAGAGTTAAATCAGCAAATGTGTTTCCATCTCCCATTATTCGCACAAGTCCAAAACCACCAACAATTTCGCGTTAAATTTCTTTTGAGAATTAGGGGATTTCGATTCAATTTCGATTTCTTTATTGATACTTCAAGATGTGCATTAACACATGGTGATGGAAACCTAGCTAGTGGCAATCTGTGTTGGGCAAATTACATGCCAAAGTTTAAAAGGACAGTTCAATTATTTACAATCAGATCATTGAAGATGTAGATGACTTTTTTCTTCAGTAGACAATTTAAAACTTTTTTTTTTTTTAGCTGAAACCGTGATCTTTTGTGGTACATAAAATGCAAGTCTCTTTGAGAGTTAATAAAACACGCAGAGGGAAAACAAAACCACTTTTCAGATTCCCAACATTGAAAATACATAGTTATGTGACAGGATGCTTGCGCTTCATTCTATCGTGAACACACTCAGGAGTGTTAAGGCCCCATTTTCTTTCTTCATTTGAGGTGAAAAAAAAAGTCGGTATACTGTTAGTCGGTATACTCTAACATCCCTGCGCTGCAGTAGGTGGGGTTGTAAAGAGCGATCATACAGGTGTGGATATATCTGTACCAGCTCTGCTAATCGACCCTCCAGTGTATTCATGTGGCTAACTTGATGTTGTTGTTTGGATGTTGTTCTCCTGTCTGCCCTCTGTGGATATGATATACGAATTAATCGCATGTCAGCGAGGGCACCCACCAATTGCATAATTGCATGGACATTCTTTAAATTTATTGTAACACTACAACTAATGAGGTCTCATTTTGACTATTTAGATTTTTAATCTAAATAAAAGATGGTGGGGTGGGGGGTGGGTGCAGGGGGGATCTTTTGTGATTGTATGAGATCACAAAAAGGGGCAGGAGTTAGAATGATTCTAAGGGCCCTCGCAGTTTTGGGGCCCCCAGAGATATTAGGGGGCCAAACGCCCCCTTTCCAACCCAATCCCCCCACAACCATCACGTCCACGAAAGCTTGTCAGAGAGTCCGTGCTGGCCAGCTTTATACTTTTGTTTTGTTTTTAACACTTTTTGTTTTGCCTCAATATATATTTTTTTGACTCTCAAAGTATTAGTAGCAGTTGACTTCCATTTTATGAAGCTAAAAATCTGGATCTATGGATCTTGGATGGCCTGAGGGTAAGTAAATTAACAACAACATTTTTAAGTAAAATTTAAACCTTTAAATATATATAAAATACATAAAGAAATATTCACCCAAAATTAAAGTAGGACATTATTTAATATAACTCATGAAAGGCACTTCTTACACCTGGGATAGGGCTATGCAGTCATTTTCATATTGGGGTGAACTGTTCCTTAAATGCTTAAAACCAGCACTTGGTTAAAGATTGACATATTAATGAGCAGGCACTGGGAATACAACACACCCTAACTGCATGCAACGATACAGCACATAAATGCAGCACACAAGACTGAATATACTGTGATCTCATAGCCCTCTTTTATTTGGTGTAATGCAGATCAGTGGTTCTCAACTGGTTCCAGGACACAGATTTTTACAATGGATATCAACTGGTGACCCACAAACAGTCCCCAAATTGTTTATTGTGCAAAAGTAAACAAAAAGTCATTGGTTATTATGGTTTTCGAAAATGAGGGCATGTCATGCAACCTGTCCATGCCGGCCAGATGAATTTGGTTTACCGTGCCAAAACACTTGTGTTTGATTGAATGCAAGGTTTTTGAAATCAACAAAAGGACCATTTGCTTTTCCTGTTCAAAATTTAATAAGCCTATTTATTTTATTACACTGAATACTCAAGTGAACGGCTGTTTGCTTTTATTAATGCTGTCCTCTGCTGTATAAAAATACATATAATAAAACTTTGTGGTATTTTAGTGTTAATACATTATTCATTTTAAACTTCACAATGTCCTTAAGAGCAAATTCTAAGGTTGTGCAATGTATAATGTGATAAAAAAGACAAAGCTTTACGCCAAAGGCAAATGTGACCGCCATGAGTCAGCACTTTTTTTGCAGACCTCAAACGCAGTGTAGTTTCCTTCAAGTATGATGGAAATGTTATCAGAAGGTTACACAGCTTCCTGAGTGGATACTGCATTGTCAGGCACTGCTTATTGTGAACTTCAGCTGACATACATACTGAGTATTTTTACTGAGGTTTTCATATTTTTGACCCACATGTTATATATATTATTTTTTATAAGAATTGTATTAAAAATGATAAATATCTACTTGCTGAACTATATTCAACTGGAGAAAAAAGTTTTATTATTAATATTATTATATAATATATTGTATTATCATAGTTTTGGGCCAGAATTTTTTATTCTATTTATGATACATACAAATAAATAAAAGTTTTTATTTTAAATGGACAATTTTAATTGGTCAAATTGAAAATTTAAAGATTTATATTCCTTTTTTTTTGTTATTTTAGTGTGAAACATGACTACAAAGAAAAAAAAAAAAAAAAAAAAAAAAAAATAAATAAAAAAATAAAAAAA
>CAIGQZ010032545.1:11057996-11068132 GCA_903798205.1 Danio tinwini | reverse complement strand
AAAAAAAAAATATATATATATATATATATATATATATATATACACAAGCAAATACATTGTATTCATAAATAAAAAAAAACCTTTAAAAAAAGTGACAATAAAAACAATAATTTTTAAAAGAAAATGTAAAACAAAAAAAGATATTAAGGTTTCCACAAAAATATTAATAAATAAATAATAAATATAAATAATAAATTTTTCCTTGAGCACCAAACCTCACTAATTATTAAGACTAATGTTATCACAGAAATAAATTATTTATGTTTTAAAATATATTCTTAATGCTTTATGTAAAATGTAGTAACATAAGATCTTACAATATTACTGTATTTATAAGAAATAAAAATTAATTCCTAATATTTCATAATGTTGTTTTAAGTGCAAATCCAATGTTGGTACTGTGCTGCATGCATTCTGGGACTGTGAAATGATTAAGACATACTGGAAAAAAATTACACAAATTAGTTCAGAAGATTATTGGTAAACCTTTTGCCCTATCTCCAGTTATTTATCTTCTGAATTATAAAACTGCTCTAAACCTAAAACTTCATGGTCATGGTCTAGAATCTGTGTTACACTTTTGTACATATCTAGCAAAAATGTATTCTTCTGTTGTGGTCCTCTCCTAACATTCCTTCGGTCAATAAGTGGATAATTCAGATTGCCATCTTCTTACTGTTAGAAAAACTGACTTATGACTTGCGTCAGAAATCTGATGATTTCTGGCATATTTAGAATCCTCTATGGGAGTTTTTGGAGAATGTATCTTAAAAGACTTTTTTTGTTTGTTTTGTTAATTTTACCCTTTACAAAAGACTTGAATTACTAGCCGATGGACGATTGTATAATAGATGGCTATATTACTGTATATGATGACATGAGACACCTATACCACTGTTCTGTCATTTTGAATCTTTAAATAAATGTAAAAAAAAAACTGATAAAAAAAAAAAAGAAATAAACATTTTCTTAAATATTACAAATATAGGTATGTATATAGATTTGAGATCTCATTTTAAACTGAATATTTTTTTGAAGTTTGGAACTCCCTGACAAATCCCTGGTAGTTTTATTTTTGCCACAACCCTGCACATAGATAATATACTGGCCCGATAGTGTACCATTCTATTCTGAAATTTCACATTCCCCTCAATTTAACCTGTGCTTTGACTATATTGACTTCTTTCTAACTGATCAAAATGTTTTCCAACTGTCTTTCTCAATCCTCCTTATCCTTTTTGTCTTGTTATCAGTGTCCAGAGCAGCAGACGGAATGAAGGACAGACCTTTCATCTTTCTCTTCCTCAGCCGTCCGCCTGCGTGAGGCAGCGAGGCACAGGGAGATAAAGGGTTAAAGTCACATGCAGAGAGAGAAAGAGAAAGAAAGAGCCACAGAGAGAAAGAAGAGGATGATGAGCAGATGAGCAGTGGAAGAGTAAACCATAAGCACACAGAGAAAAAGAGGCTGCGAGACTCAGATATTTTCCACTTACAAATAACATGGTAACACTGTCATACAGTCACGCACACCTCCCGAGTTTATTTCGACATCACTAACGATCTATTAAACGCAAACGTAAACTCAATCTCGGCCTCTGGCTTTATCAAACACACAAACAAACACGCAGTCTAAACAAACACGCAATCTGACATGTGCATTAGGTGCCGTGCAAAGGCTGTTTTGTTTAACGGCACGATATATTAGGAGAAGGAAAAAAAGCTCTGTAGAAACGGTGAGAATTGTTGAGTATATGCTAAATGAAGTAAACATATGTGGGTCTCACCTTGTGGTTGGGGATCTTTTGTTTCTCTCACTGTGGACGGCATCGAAAAACGCAGCATTCCAAAACCTCAAAGTGTGCCTTTCAAAAAAGATGAAGAAAAACAGATGCAATCAGATGAATATTAGTGTGTTTATGTGGCTCATTATTGTAGATTGTGCCTGACTGGGGTTAAAACTGCTTTAGAGATCTTGAACTTTGAATGACCCTACGTTAAAAACACGTCAGCCTATTTTTTCCTGCCAGGCTTTAATTTTAGGTTTTTATAGAAAACTAATTTTGTTGTTGTTGTTTTGAGATCCTTTTTAAAGGTTTGAAAATAAAATGAAAGATTTACATGACAAATATTAGAACAAATATTTATCTTCCCAAAGAAAGTACAATAAATTTGCCATGCTGTTTGAATTTATTTATTATTAATAATTTTTGCTATTTAATATGATTAACAAATAACAACTTATTATTTAATACACACCCTTGTTTTTTAATGTGAATTTATTTAATTAATTAAGAAATTCACTTATTAATCAGTTTCTAGAAAAATATTAAACAATTTTCTAATGTTACTAATATTAAGAAATGTTTCTCCTTCAAATAACTATAGATATAGCCCACTTTTGAAATGCCCTGTTATATTCCTTTCTTATCTAGTCTTTATTCTTTTACTTTGGCTTTTGATTTTTAAAGGCCAATATTATTAGTCCACCTAAAAAAAACTTTTTGCGATTGGCTAAATAACAAGCCACTGTTGTCCAGTGCCTTGCCTAAACAACCCAATTAACCTAGTTTAGTCTTTAAATTAAAAAAATCTGAAATAAAAAATAATCCAGTTGTTAAACATTCATTATTATTGCGTATACAGAATACACTGGTCTAGAACTAAACTGAATAAAATTTTCCAACTTGCCTTCACTGTACAATCGAACCAGCCACACTGTTACATACTTTCTTCTCTTACTCTTTTGTTTCTGCTGTTGTTTCATTATCAATAGACCCAAACCCCCTAACAGCACTGTTTGTAATCCTGCCAGAACATGTTGAATAAAATTCATTACAGGCTGATAGAGTAGCCTTTGCAACTTTACTGGCTAGATGACTTATTCTTATGAATTGGAAGTCAGCAGCTTCCCTATTCATATCGGCAATGGGCTTTTGATTTCTTACCTGCTCTTAGAATGGAAAAGATTTGGTTCACAATAAAACAAAAGACAGAATAGTTCCAGAAAGTCTGGAGCCCTTTTATAATTTTTTTTAAGAAGACACCTATATCTTAAATGCTTTTATCTTTCTTTTCTTTGTATAATTTATTTTATTTATTCTTTTAATTATTCTGATTTCTATGTTATCTTATGTGTGTATATTTTTGTGTGTATATGTGGTATTTTAACTTATTAATATACAGTGCTCAGCATATGAGTACACCCCTTACAAATTTATCTTTTAAATTATTTTTTTTAACAGGAAGCTATATTATATTTGTGCATATACATCAGATTAGTCAGTACTGGAGCCAAATCTGGAGCTTATCTAACAGAAAAAATATTAAATGGAAATAAAAAAGAGGAAAAATCAAGAGAAGCAAAACATTTTAAAGATTTAGTTAAAATTTTGTAGTTTGTAATTTCTTTTGCAATATTTTGCTTGAATTTAATTGTATTATCTTTCAATTTCTAAATATATTTGGTGACTAAAATATTATTTTAATAAATATATCTGTTTAATAAATCAGTTTTGTTTAAATGCACCAAAATACATCATTCACTGAGAAATGGATAAAAATATTCATTTTCAAAATGGGGTGTCCTCAATTATGCTGAGCACTGTACTTATTTAGTGTATAATTGTTTCCTGATAATTTCTTGTTTGGTGAATTATATCAGTGCGTATATATATCTATATGTATCAATATTATGTATATTTTACTGTCTGAACAAAGATGAATCGAAATTCTATAAAAAAATCTTGAAATCTAATAAAATTAATTATTATAAATTAGTTATTAAAACCAGTATGTTTATCAGAGTCCATGCTTGTTAACATTAGACAATGCATCATGAATTATCATATACTACCAATGAACAACTGTATTTTCATTAACTAACGTTAACTAACATGATCACATGCTGTAGTAAATGTATTGTTCATTGTTTGTTCATGTTAGTAAATGCATTAACTAACATTAACTAATGAACCTTATTGTAAAGTGTGACCGTTATAAAATGTCTCGATTAGAGAATAATGACAAAAATAACGTTTACAGCTATTCATTTTGCCTTCAACTGTACACATATATGTCAAATGACTATTTATTGCTCTACTGTAATTAAAATTAAGAATTAAAATTTTACTTTCATTTTTATATTTTAAAAAAATCCAATTTAGTTTTTATTCTAAAGTAATCTGGCATGAAATGTATTTATTTATTTTTGTTTTAATGCCATATCAGCAGCATTGGCTATATTCATGGCAAAACCTATACGAAATATACAATATATAACATACAATCATTGTACAAAAAACATACAAATAACAACAACACTTACAAGAGTCATATACAATCTTTAAGTTTGATTAATGATAAATATTCTAAAATTCCTCCAGTAGACACCTTTTTAAATATTTATCTGGCATGGAATATTATTTACTGTAGGTCTAATCATATAACTTTGTAACAATGTACCAGTAACTAACATTAATATTGCATTACAATGCTGATCATGTGAACCAATACACTTCAGACACAACATCATCTTAATATTTCTCAATAAAACCTACCAAATGGGCTGCTGTTTGAGGTGTGTGTACAGGTAAATTTTCTCCTCTTCTTTTCTGTCCGGAGAGAGAGGGGGAGAAACTACAAGCAGAGAAATAGAGTTAATAACTCACACACACCGACACACATCTGCAAACAAAATCCCTGTGGGTGAAGAGTCTTGCTCAAGAGCACTGTGATTTTATTCAACATATGGTTTGGGTAACTGACCCAGATTTTTAGCCACTAAGTCTCACCACGACTAAACCCAAAAAACCCAAAGTGAGACATTGGATGATAAAAACAGTCAAGATATAACCAAAGGAACATGGTAAACTACCTGGTGTTTTAGCTTTCTGTTCGGCAGGCCTGTCTGTGTCTCTGTGGAAAGACAGAGTGTTTTGCAGCAGAATATTAATTGAAGGGTGCATATCATGCATTTTCACAAGGTGCACAGTAAATCTCTGGACTCTCCAGGATGTCTCTGTTAAGTTTCAGCTCAAAATACACCACATATTATTTATAATAGCTTGTCAAATGATACCAGAAGTGGCCTTTGTTAAAGACTTTATCCTCAAACCACAGTCAGACAATGTTGTTGGGCAAGAGGATGTGACTTCTAGACTGATGCATAGTATGTATGTGGAGTTGATTCAGCTCATTGATTAGCATATCACTGCTCTGTTTCATTATACTAGGTGCAGTTCTCTTATCTTCACACAAAATGTAATAAGTCATCCGACTATACAGTGCATAATACACATGCTCTTTAAATATTTCCACAGTGAGTGTTTTTGGGATAAAACTAATGATACACACTGAAAAAAAAAGATTCATTGGGTTTACTAAAAAAATGTTTAAGGTAACTTAATGCAAACAATTCATATGGGCCGAATTTAAACAAACAAATTAGGTTGAACATTACTAAATTTAATTAGTTTGTTTAAATTCAGCCCAGGGTGGCACGGTGGCTCAGTGGTTAGCACTGTCGCCTCACAGCACGAAGGTTGTTCTCCCTGTGTTTGTGTGGGTTTCCTCCGGGTGCTCCGGTTTCCTCCACAATCCAAAGACATGCGCTATAGGTGAATTGAATAAACTAAATTGGCCATAGTGTATGAGTGTATGTGTGTGTGTGTGTGAATGAGTGTGTATGGGTGTTCCCCAGTACTGGGTTGCGGCTGGAAGGGAATCCGCTGTGTAAAACATATGCTGGAATAGTTGACGGTTCATTCTGCGGTGGCGACCTCTGAAATAGAGACTAAGCCTAAGGAACATGAATAAATAAATAAATATTCAGCCCATATAAATTGATTGCAACCAGTTACCTTCAAAATATTTAGTAAATCTAATGAAATATGTTTTCTGTAAATACAGTTGGAGACAACAGTAACTTTTAGTACACAGCACTTTCACAAAAAATATTTGGTACCATGTTCAAAATGTTTGAAATGACTTTGTCCATGTTTTCTAGGTAGGTCATTGTAACACTTCAAGGGATAGTTCACCCAAAAATAAACATCTACAGACTATTTACTCAAAAGAAGAACACAAAAGAAGATATTTTAAAGAATGTTAGAAACCCATAACCATTGACTTCTATAGTAGCAAAAACAAATGCTATGGAAGTCAATGTTTACTGGTTTTAAACTTCTTTTGTCTTCAACAGAAGAAAGCAACTCTAAACTCTTAAAAGTTTGTTACAAAATTGTCACGCTGCGTAATTAATGACAGAATAATGACAGCATTTTTAGTTTTGGGTAAATTATCCCTTCAAACACAGAAAAAGACAGATTTTCTTGATATCTCCCCTTTATTAAAAAGAGTGACCCTTTATTAAAAAATCACCCACTCATTCTTTCGGCCCAAGGGTCCTCTCAGTTTGCTCTCCAGACCCCCGAAAAACCCTTTAACGTCAGTCTTAGCAGAGGTGTTTTTGAGCATCCGCTCTGCAATGTCCTTCTTCCCAGAGAGCCAGACCTTTCCACTGCGCAGGTACGAGTCGATCCCCCCGCTGGGCCTTTCCAACAGCTCTGTGGGAGAGAGCTGCGATTTACCTGGTAAACACATTCAGTGGATATTAATTAAAAACACATAGTAGGCAGGCACAAACTGCATATTAGTGAGCACCTATAAATATTTTGTGATTAGATTTAAAGAGAGACATCTGATTTCAAGAACCATTTTTAATATGACATTAGAATGGACCCTTTTCACAAGACGCCTTTAACGGTCATCTTAAATCCTTGAAAGCTTTTAATATTTTAGTTTTTTTTTTTTTTAACATATGTACATTTATATGTAGTTATGTATGTATTATATCATCTTTGCATCAAATTACCAAAATATAAATACCACTTAAGTGAGGTGTTTCTTTTTATAATGATTTTTTTTCGGGGTTTTCACTTTTAATGGAGAGTGGAGATTACAGACAAGAAAGTGATGGAAGCATAAAGAGGGAAAGGATCGACAAAGGAGCTCGAGCCGAGAATCGAACTCAGGTCGCCTGAGCACCTCGGTGCTATATGTCAATGCACATAATCCCTTTGTTTCTCGCCCATTCATTATGCTCTAATTTTACCCAACTATGATGACTTCCGCTACTGAGAAACCTGGAAATATAAAAAAAAGACTCATATTTCATATAATCTATTCATATAACTCATATAAATTATATTATTTTTTACTTTTTTTTGGAAAAAGACTCTTAATACTCAACAAGGCTGTATTTAATTAATCAGAAATACAATATAAAACTGTAATATTGTGAAATATTAGACTTTAACATATCACAGCTTTTTTATTTTCATCGATTATAAAGAGTTATTTATTCCTGTGATGAGAAAATGGTGAAAAAGTTGTTACTTTTAGTTTAACTGTCATATAATTGTGCAGAATTTTTTTAAAATGCTGATATAATATGATACACATAAAAAAGATAATAAAATCCCCTCCCCACCAAAAAAGTCAAAGAAATTGCTGTTACTTGGAACAATAATAGGCAGTACAAGTAATGTCTGAGCCACGGGCTGTAACAGGAAGCTTAGGGAGGTCTGCATGTTTCTTTATCAGATTCTTACATTCTTCACATCAGTTTGCTTGCTTAAGATTAATGGTAAACTCTGTCTTACCCATGTAGTAAAATGTGAAGCACATGGTCATGAGGTGTTTGGCAGGGCAATAATCATCCACCTGGTGACATCTGTCAATTAATCAATCAATTAATCAATCAATCAATCAATGAATCAATCAATCAATCAATCTGTTAGTCAGACAGTTCACATTTAAACACTGACTCACCAGGAGTTTTACAAAAAAAAATTTGGTTACTATTTCTATGCATTTCTAATGCAAAACAAGAATTCAAGATATTATCACTGATGTACTTACTCAAATAAAACAACAGCAAAGGACTGCACCAGCCTGTAGAAAGTTTGTTCGCTCACACATTTGGAGTGGCAGCGCTGTAAACACAAGACATACTTATCATCACAACTGTGTTTGTTTATGCAAGTGTATTTTATTAAACGAGTTCTCGTGATCTTTGAGAAAGACTGCGGATTAGGCACACTTCGTCTGCTACCATATATATAACTGTACATATATACAGTTGAAGTCAGAGTTATTAGCCCTTCTGTGAAATTTTTATTATTTTAAAAATATCTTCCAAGTTCTGATTAATGTAGAAAAAAAAAAAAAATGTAAACATAATGTCAATGTCAATTTTATTTATATAGCACTATTTAACACAACCAGAGGTTGACCAATGTGCTGCACAGTACAAATCAAAACAGAGAAAAACAATTATATAAATAAAATTATGGCTAAAACAGACAATTCTCACTGATAAAATGCAAAATCAAAGAGGTAAGTTTTCAACCTAGATTTAAAAACAGACAGGGATGAAACAGATCTAATACAGAGGGGCAGAGCATTCCACAACCTAGGACCAGCCACTGCGAAGGCACGGTCACCTCTGCATTTTAGCCTCGACTTAGGGATGCATAACAGTCTCTGGTTAGATGACCGAAGAGACCGACCAGGCTGATGCTCAATTAACATGTCTGACAAATAAGAAGGTGCCAGGCCATTTAAAGATTTAAAAACCAAGAGAAGCATTTTAAAAGTGACTCTAATAATATTTTAATAACAAATTTATAATACAGTAATTAACTTAAATTTTGCCTTTACTGTGGCGACAGTACATATATTTTATTTTTTTGTAAGATATAAGAGCTTAAAGATATTCAGCTTAAAGGCTTAATTAGGCAAGTGTTTTTTTGTAACCAATCTGGGGGTAAAAAAATGCATGAGGAACCAGTTCAATATCACATGTGTTATTTTTTCCCAAAATGGTTCAGGTTCAACAAATAAGAATTTAACATTGTGTTATTCTGTAGTTTCTACACAATATTAACAGTTTTTGTCAAATTTGCCAACAAAAATATTAAGCAAACACAAAGAATCTGCTTTTTGAATGAATCTAGTAAACAAATTTAAGTGTTTCAATTGCCCAATCACAAAGGAGAGCCATATACTTAATTCCTGAATTAATTGGCTGTTTGTACTAATAAAGGATTATAGTACTAAATAAATAAGTAAATGAATGAATGAATAAATAAATTAGTGACTTACTCATTAGACATTTTCTGCCACCTACTGGCAGTATTTGTTTATTTTTAAGAGAATTATATTTCAAACAAAGTTTCATAATTATTTATCAGTTAAAAAAAGGATAGTTCAGATTCCTTTTGTGCAATAAAGATATTGTGATGAATGTTGGTAACCAAATTTCTTAGGAGCTTCAGTCAACATTAAATAAATGTATCTAAACACATTTGATTAAATTCAATTAAACATCACAACTTTAACAGTGACCGATAACTAATGTAACTGTACTGGAAGTTTGTGCATCCCTACTTGGTGATGTGAAATGGCAAGTAGTCAAAACAATAGGTGTATAGTTCACTCCATTATTTTGAGTTGCTTCATATAATCTTACATCACAAAAAAACACAAGTTGCTAAATACCAGTAGGATTTCAGTGCATTTACAAAACACTTTAGAATGTGATGGCTAAAATAGCTCTTTAGTTTTGCAACAGTATTGACCTTATTCTTCAATACGGAAGTGTGCTTATTTTCACGATTCAGTTGCCTATGAGAGAAATGACTAGCGATAATGAACGGCAGAAAACGGTCAAACTACTTGCTCTACAAACAAGTGTTTGCATGATTATACAGGCAAAGCATCATAATATAATAAGAAAATGTCATTTTGCAACATCAAGCAGTAAAACGAGCTGTTTTTAAATGTCTAAAAATGAATGGAAGTAAATGAGACCGGAGATCTCGAGCCAAAATGATTCAAATGGCTATGCCTGCTCGTACGCAGAGAATACGCTGAATAACCTGGTAAACAGGGACACAGAAATTATTATGCACTGTTGGTATAAAACTCATTGACCACTTTATGAAGCACACCTGTTCATTAGCTGCACATTGATACAAATATATAATCAGCCACATAGAAGCAACTAAATTCATTTAGCCATTTAGATGTGGTCAAGGTGATCTGCTAAAGTTCAAACCAAGCTTCAGAATGGG
>CAIGQZ010032545.1:11031590-11057596 GCA_903798205.1 Danio tinwini | reverse complement strand
AGAGAGAGTCAGTGAAACATTTTTTCAGTGTTTATTAAACTCATTTGCTCATTGTCTGTTTTCTTTTAAAGTCTTTAAAATTAATATTAAGTCTTGAAGGGCAAATACTTCATTTAATTCATAGGACATATAATTCAATAAATATAATTCAATAATTCATATAAAGCATAAAATTCAATAAATATTAACATATTAATTACATTAAATTATCAGCTGCACAGGATAAAATATTTAGCACAGCCTTGTATGCTTAATTTGAACAAAAAATAATATTCATCCAGAAACATGAAATAAATATTATAGAAAGCAAAAAAGTACTTTCTCAAGCATCAACATTAAATTATATATAAATATATATATCATTGTATTTCTTGAAAATTAATGCTTGAATTAATGATATTAATGACAGACAGAACCTTACAATTGCAAGCGGAAAATAACTTTTTAGAATTAAAAGCTTCTATCTGCATTTGCCCTGTTTTTTTACCCCAATTTGCAAACTCTAAAATTATATTTAGAGTACATTTAGGGTCTCTGTCATGTTGCTGTATGAAAGAGAACTGTTACACACATATTGTTTGCTATATGGAATGCAAAAACTTTGAAGCTTGATGTCTCAAAATCATTTAGAACACAGATAGAACCTTATAATTCCAAGGTGATGAGATGTATATGATACAAATTATATATAAATTTAAATATCTATGTAACAAAATTGTTTTGTATAGTTATATGTGTATGTGTGTGTGTGTGTGTGTGTGTGTGTATATCACATACATAATAGATATATATAATGCACACACATATATTATGTCAAAGCTAACTTTTATTTTGGATACGATTAATTGCCCAGCACTAAAAGCATTCAAATATGCATTTTTATCTTTTAAATCTTTGACTCATGAACATTCTGCGAAGTATCTGATTTTGTGTCATTGGTGTTAATTATAAAAATGTAACTAATTACCCTCCATGGAAGAGCTTTGCCACATATGTTTTCATGAATGCGCGTATCTCCGTCTCCTCTGCGTCCTCAGCGCTGTGACTGGAGCAGGATGAGGACCGCCGTGTGCTGGACGGGTGTGATGGGGATTCTGTGCCCTCGTTCTCGCTGTCGGCAGATTCAGTGGCATCACTGTCTTCCTCTCTACGCGATGTGTGCGTGGGGGCCATGGGTTCAGGTAGAATCGGCTCCACAGTGACATCATTTGCCGGCTCAGGAACAAGAGGCTGGGATGAGAAAAAGTCTGCTCCACTGGGAGGACCAAGACCAGAGGTCACTGTTCCTTCTGGAGGCAAGTCGAAGTCTATGAGGTTGTCCACTACGGCCCCCTCCATATTTTGTTATTGGAGTTATTCAAGCACCAGGACAGATATGATGTCGGCTCAAAACCCACAGAGGGAAGTGACTGGACCTAAAAAAAAACCCAAAACAAGTTGAATTCACTTTTAAAAATAAATAATAGATTATTTTAAAATATCTAAATTGATTACAGCTAATAGCCTAGAACATAAATAATACCATTCGGTTTCTTTTCATCTATTAGAATGTGTCCTGCTTTTTAAAATTTTATTTAAAATTTTTTTTATTGCATTTTAATTTTACTCTCAGAATACAGAAGCAAGAAAAAAAAATCTGTATTTTACATCAATATTTTGACCTCTCTTCTTATTCATCATTCAACACATTTCCAACTCCATCACATTTTAGGAACAATTTGAAAGGTCCCCAAACCTTGTATGTATCTCTTAATACAGTATACAGGTTATATTTAGGTAACAAGTGATATTTATATCTAGTAGTCTCTTTGAGATGAATATAATGCAATAACAGTGTTTACTCATTTAGCCCAGCTTCCAGAGAGAGGGCTTGATATTAGATTTGTTAGCTGTGAAATTGAAGACTACCTTCCATACTCGGTTAAACACTCACTTCTAAATTCAACTGAGGGTCCAAAGGTTAATTACAGTTAACTCTTTGCTATCTGAATGTTATTGGGAAATATTTTAGATTTGATGGCATTGAAACAGTGACATTGGCTAAGTCATTAACCAAATTGTCTAGAGAGCACCCTCACTTTAGCACAGGAAAAATAAGCTTGAGATATCGTTCAGTATTGTACACACACACACACAGAAAGACTTTCTTAGTCTATCTGTTTTTAACCAATCAGGTTAAAACACCTATATGTATGAAGCAGTTAATGACGTTATGTGAGAGTATAATTGTTGTTGTTTTGAGATTGTAAAGGGAGCAGCCTACAAATGGTTTGTGAGTGTTGAAGCTGGCTTTTGCTAATGAAACTGCAAACTATCTTCAGTAAACTTTCTTTTTAATTGAATCTCTGACTCCAGCTCTTCTTCATCAGACAAACTGGTCATTTATGGGTTAAAACTGTTGGTCCCACAACATTATCTTTTATATTGTCATGTTTGTAACCATGTCTTTCACCCAACATCCTATATTTGGTGGACATACATAGTTTTTCCAATTTAAAGAAATGATCCGTTTAGCTTAAAGAATACATATGTTTACAAATATACATTCAGTCTTTTTAATCATGATTTAGTTAGGGTTTTAAAAGAAATTTAAAAACAGTGACAGTGGAATATTAATACAAAGTATCTTTACTATCATCTTTTTCACTTTTTTTCAAAAACCTTTAATTTGTTGGGGTTTTTTTGGGAGCAAAAATTGCCATACATTTATTTTTTTATTTTATTTTTATTTTTTTTCAAATTTACAGCAGGCACCCTCTTAAAGAGATAGATCACCACATTTACTAACAGTTTACTCCTCAACAAAAGGAAAAAAGTGGAAACTGGTAATCGTTAACTTACATAGAATAAACAAATATTATAGAAGTCAATGGTTACAGGTTTTCAGCTTTCTTCAGAATCTATTATTTTGTGTTCAACAGAGGAAAGAAACTCAAACAGGATTGAAACAAGTGCAGGGGGAGAAAATAATGTTAGAATTTTTAGTTTTGTGTGAACTGCCACTTTGAATGTCACTCAGTCTAATAATTTACAACCCAAATATCCTGTCAGGCATATTTAAAATAATAAAAGTTTAATCTCATACAAAAAAAACAAACAATTAAAGACATAAATATGTCACAATGAATGAACTGAGCATTATTTCACCCATTTTTAAGCCATTAAAACAGTCACTTTACTTGCATTTTAATATTCTTTCTGCATATAACGTCACTTTTGTCAATTCAATTTGATATTTCACCTTTGACCCATATACACTGCATAATAAAACATCCAAAATATGGGACTTATCATGATAATAATATAATAACAACTATTTAAAACATATTCATAAAGTGTAACGTCACAGTAAGGGTACTTAAATGTCCTGTTGTGTTGTAAACTTCCTTGCAGCTGTGTTTATAAAGACTGACCACAGCATGAGGCAATGCAGAGTCTGTCACACCCGGTTAATACCATGTTAGATTATGAAATACATTTCACAGAATCTCAGTGCAAAAGCATGTGTTTCAAGCACTGCTAATGAAACACCAGACTTAATAAAAAAGCCACTATGATGCCATTTGAGTTTTGCAATTAGTATATACAGTACTTCACAATTAGACCTATAGGATTAGGTTGAAGACAAATACAGCAAACAAATTGTTTTACTTTGTAAGATCTTAAAGGGGACCTATTATGCAAAAAAACACTTTTATAAGGGGTTTAAACACAGTTGTGTGGCAACAGTCTGTGAATACAACCAGCTTCTAACAGTAAAAATTTATTAATTAAATTTTTTATAATCACACTTTGGGTGTCACAGTGGTGCAGTGGGTAGAACAATCGCCTCACAGCAAGAAGGTCGCTGGTTCAAGCCCCGACTGGGTCACTTGGCATTTCTGTGTGGAGTTTGCATGTTCTCCTCGTGTTTGCGTGGGTTTCCTCCGGGTGCTAAGGTTTGCCCCACAATCCAAAGACATGGACTATAGGTGAATTGGGTAAGCTAAATTGTCCATAGTGTATGTGCGTGAATGAAGGTGTATGGGTGTTTCCCAGTGATGGGTTGCAGCTGGAAGGGCATCCACTGCTTAAAACATGTGGATAAGTTGGTGGTTCATTCCGCTGTGGCGACCCCAGATTAATAAGGGACTAAGCCAAAAAGAAAACGACTGAATGAATGAATAATCACACTTCATAAAAACAGTCTGCAGAAACACTTTTAACATTCTCCCATTGTAAGTGTCTTCAAAGGGGGAAAGCTCCACCCATTAGTCGCTCCCTCACTAACATAGGACGGCAGTTTAGTTTTTGAATATGCAACTATGCTGACACACAGGCATTTGTAGCTCCGCCTTCTTTTGAAAAGAGGGCTGGGAACACAATCTTATTTGAATTTAAAGCGACAGTCACAAAAATGGCATAATCAGGATCAAAGCCTAAAAGGGGCAGATTCAAAGAGTTATAAAATAATATTTGTGGGATATTTTGTGCTGAAACTTCACTTACACTCTCTAGGGATATCAGAGACTTCTTTTATATCTTGTAAAAAGGAGCATAATAGATTCCCTTTAATGTATTCTCAGGAAACAGTTTTGTGGTGCCTGTATGTTTATTTATTAATTTTTTTACTATAAATTGCATTCTATCAATCATCAAGGACCAATGTTTCATCTAAAACTCTTCTTTAACGTTTTCCTGAGAAAAACCCCTAAGTCATTCAAATCTGGATGGTTGGAAACTAAATATAAATTGCGCATGCTGAACAGCAATCATTTATGCTATACCTGCATTATTTTATCTAGGCCAGAAACTACATCCCCTCAGGTTTTTTGGCAAAATCCTGTGAAATGCATTAGGACTGAGAAGGGCAGTTATGTAATGCTGAGCTTGAGGAGCGTGACTTGGCTGCCATACGCGTTAACAAGTGCACACACATACACACACACACACACACACACACACAATCGCACACATGCGGTGGCCAGAGTCAGAGAACGTGTCGACTACGCCTGCGTCTTTTCACACTTATCCTTAAGAGGCACAAAGCGGAAGAAACAGCTGCATGTTAGAGAGAGTCACTATGAAATAAAAAGTGATCATTCTTTTTTTAATTGAATGTTGCAGTATGATTTATTTGTGTACGTAACGTCATTTTTAGCAATTGTGTTCTTACAATTTTAAAATCTAAATAGCTCTCCTTTTCTCTTGCAATGACATCTCGTCTCTCTTCTCTGATCATGTGGTTACTGATGTAAGCGTGGGACAACCTGCCACTCACATGAGATCAACCAATAGAAAAGCAACAGCAACTTAAACTTCCAATCAACATCAAGTCAAAATCAAAATCAAGTCCCACACTACATTCTCTACAAATGTGTCACAATAGAAAAATCTAAACTAAATAAACAAAACATCCATGCTGACTTTAAAACATAAAACCTATAATAATAAAACAAATCTGTAATAATATGAATTCTTATCAATAGAGACTAATTCTTTTGTAGAACAAAAAATAAGATATTTTGAAGAATGCTGATTGTTGGTACACATTGACTGCCACAGCAAGAAAAAGATCAAATAAAATCAAATCAAATCACTTTTATTGTCACATCATCAGCAGCACGTGTGCTATGATGAGTGAAAAGCTTAGGTGCTGGCTCCAGACAGTGGAAAATACTATGGAAGTCAGTGTTTTCATTCTTTAAAACATCTTCTTTTGAAGAAAGACTCTCAAATAGGTTTTGAACATGTGAATAGTGAGTAAAGGCTACAGAATTTTCTTTTTTGGGTGAACTATCCCTTTAACATTAGTCTAGATCAGGGTTGCCCAAACCTTTTCTTATAAAGTGCCAAAGACTAAACCTGACAGAGGGCTGTGGGCTGAAATTAAATATAACAAACTGCATTACATTAAAGTTGCCATGAGTAATTTACTAATTATATATAATAATATTTTAAAATAAATAGAAAAGAGAAACAATTCCATTTAAACAACAAACAATTCCATTTAAAACACAATGGAGTTCGATGCTGAACACACTAGTCATCCTTTTGCATTAATTTGCTAGCCTTGTTTTGTGCATTGTCCTCTATCCATCAAGTGACAATATGTACATTTTAAAAAATCTGAACATTTACTCGAAACATTTAATTTAGGTTAGCTTTTTTTGTAGCTCAACAAAAACACAAACAAGCAAAAGGTTACATTACATTAGAAATGACATGTCTCTATTAAAGTCATTCCCCAATCTCTACCCATCATTCTCTCTATGGAATGGCAGGCCAAATCAAAGTTTATCATGGGCCATCTTTGGCCAGCGGGCCCTAGTTTAAGCACCTCTGGTCTATATGAACTATGGATTGTTCAATGTTAACCAAATTGTAAAATGTTAATAATAATAAAAAAATTTTAAATCGTCTGTAGGTATAATCCATGTTCAGTGAAAATGCTTTGCTCTTGTAGCAATACACATTCAATATTCTGCCTTAATGAAAGATTTAAATAAATCTAGTGATGCATTTTAATGATTTAGGTTCAAATAAGTGAGCTAATAACAAATAGCTGTTCATTTAAAACCAGTACCAGCCAGAAGACATTCTATTGGTGCATTCCTACACCAATGGGAGAAAAAAATATCAGGTTATCTTACTAATATTTCACAAGCAATTCTGGGATTTTTCTAAATGATTTAGGGTTCATTTCTAAAAACACAAACTCCTACACATGGCTGCTTCTCTGGGAGAAAATGTTCTTTGGCTCTCTATAAATCTCAGCATTCAAGAGGGCAAAAGTACATTCAATACTCTTGGATCAGAGCACTTCCCCCCTCTTTCCACATCTATCCATCCATCCATCCATGCTTTAAAATGCCCCTTCAAAGTGAGCCTCGGGGCCCAGCGGAGACTGATGTTGGACAGATGAGCTGGAGTGAGTTGGTCCACTGGTTTAAGAGACTAAATGGGTTAGAGTTACCAAAGCGGTGCAGTGATATCAGAGGCAGCAGTGCAGAGAGAAAGACAATTACACGTGTGATGAACGTCTCAAGGAGGGAGATATTGAATAGGCTTGTGTGCAAGGTCGATTCGGTCAAAAAACTAGAAAACTAGTGAGCTAGAACAGTGGCTTTGAATTCGTTTTTGTCATAGCCCTGATGATATATCGGACGTCAAGTGGCACACTATCAAATTTTTCATCATATAAATTAAAACAGAAATATAAATATAGTGTAAACACAAAATACACATATTAAAGGAATAATTTACCCCAAAAATTGAAATGTACATTATAAAAAATGCTAGATTGTTGTAACCTAATGTTGGGTAAAATATTTACAAACCCAACCATTGGGTTAAAAGTGTCATTTAAATTTTTTTGAAAAAATGAACCAAACATTGGGTTTGTCCATATTTGACCTAATGTTGAGTTACAACAGCCAGGACTTTGAAGACCGTACACAGCATTTACTTAGCCTCAAGAGGTTCCAAACCTTTAAAAAAAATTTCGATTAGCTACAGAGCAATGATCCACTGTTATGCAATTAAACTAACTTGCCTAGTCAACCTAACCTAGTTAAAGCTTTAAAGTGTACTTTAAGCTGAATACTAGCATGTTGCAAAAGAACTTAAATATAATGTACTGTCATGGCAAAGACAAACAAATTAATTATTTAATCTATTATGTTCAAAAATGTGTTTGAAAAAAAACCTCTCTGTTAAACATAAATAAATTGCATAAATTCTAAAAAGGTTACAGGAAGGCATAATTTAAAAATAAATTCAATTTGTGCTCAGCATAATTAAGTACACCCCATTTTTTAATATTTTGAATATTTCTATCTATTTCTCAGTGAATATAGGCAATGTATTTTGGTGCATTTCAACAAAACTGATTTTTTAAATATATATATTTATTAAAATAACATTTTAGTCACCAAACATAATCAGAAATTGAAAGATAATACAATTAAATTCAAGCAAAATATTGAAAAAAATACAAACTACAAAAATTTCAACAAGATTTTTCCACTTTTTTGCTTCTCTTGATTTTTCCTCTTTAAATTTTGTATTTAATATTTTCTATAACATATAAAATTGGGTGTACTAGTTTTTGGACAGTTATCATCAGTTATTTTGTTAGATAAGCTTCAGATTTGGCTTCAATACTGACTAATCTAATGTATATGCACACATATAATATTGTATAGCTTCCTATTAAAAATATGAATATAAAAGAGAGATTTGTGAGTGGTGTACTTATATATGCTGAGCACTGTGTGTGTGTATATAAACATATTTTTATAAACATATTAAATATATATATTTAAACAAGCAAACAGAGAAATGCACACACATATGCACAGACACAAACACAAATCAAAACCATATATAGAGTCGAAGTGATAGCCTGAGTTTGAATCCAGGCTCATGGACCTTTCCCCATCCTACCCCTTCTCTCTCCCACTTCACTTCCTGTCAACCTACTATACTGTCAAAATAAAGGCAAAATGCCAAAAAATTAATCTTAAAAAAGGCATGTATAGAAGGGGGAAAATAAGATTAAACAAAAAAGTTAATTGCACACAGTGGCTTTTTAAGTTCAGGATTAAGGTTTAACTGTATATATTTTTAAATGATAAGATTACTGCATTTTCTGCACATTTCTGTAAGGTATACAAAATAATATTTAATTTCCAAAATTTAAAGTTTGCAAGTTTTGTTAGAGTTTAAACGATTTGATTATGCACACATCCTTTGACAATAAGATATCTGATACATTTTCTCCCTTTTTGATTAATTATTTGAGTTTTAAGTCATGCCAGCTTCTATGGCCATATTCATGGCAAGAAAATGTATACAAGTGTAGAGACATAGATTATATTAAGGCTTTACAAATTATTTTTACTAAATACTCAAAAACTGTAGTTGAATTAACAGTAAAAATCCTTTCAAAAGAATGCAATAAATAAAATTAATTCTTTACAGAGTTAAAACCGACACAATCCAATAGAACATGCTTCAATTAAAATGCTTTTACAAATAGAGCATATGGCAGGATGATTTCCAGGAATAAAAAAACTTGCAGTGACCGATTCTAATGGGTAAAAACACCTGATCTGATCCAACTGGTTGGAAAACGTATAGAAGTTTCTTTTTCCAACATTAGGGCTAATTTCATAAAGTTTGTTATTTGTATGTTGATCCCATTTTCTTGCTATTTCCTATTAATTTAAGAACAAATTGTTGGATTTAGATCCAAAGCAGGTGGTGGACACATTTAGGGGTAAGTAAGTAGGGCTTTTTTGTGACAAGTAGACAAGTCGATTTGTTTTTTGCTATCATAGTTGGTTATTTGCATTTTATTTGTTTTTTGCTTATTTTTTCCCTGCTGTCTTAGCTATCAAAACTGCAATCAACTCTTTGAGAACCCCTGAACCAGTCCACTTTATTACAAGCAAAATGCAAATAGTGAGACTGATTCAGATTACATGCTGGTAAAGAACCAAGAATTGCTACTCTATAATCTATAGCAGGGAGTAAAATAATGACTGATCATGCAGGATGGTGCAACATTAGCCAGGTAAACCCAGACAAGAAGGGATAAAATTGCAAAAAAGCTTGCCTAAATCTATATGAGCTGCAAAACTTCTCACTGTATTAACAACATGAGGGTGTCTCTGATGTGAAAATAAGGCCACAGGAAGGTTAATTTGAGGTTGTTTCAATCGCATCATTACCCAACATGTCTTGCTATTTTCTCAAAAAACAAAAAAACAAAACCACACGTATCTTACATGATGTCAGACTCTGAATTTAAGCCTGTACTATTTAGGACAATTTCTGTACGATCCAATGCAAAGAGCTTGATCAGCAACCCGCTGACTGATGCCGCACAATCAGACACATAAACAAAGCTTAAATGGATCAATACGTCTAACCAGAGAGCATCAGATTCAATAAAAGTCACATAAAATTACCCTTTTTCTGAGAGCGCACACACCGAGGATTGCTTCTAACAGCTTTTCATCAACAGCCTGCAATTGAACGGGACAAGAAAAATGACCCTCAGCTTGGATGGAAACAGGAGCACTCTTATCTCCAGCCACTGCAGTTTAAAAATATGTAGCCATGATCATGAGGCCTGTAGTCAAGCCTGGATGCTAGGTTTATCTGATTAACCCTATTCGATTGGGCGAAATGTATTAGCACAGTGGCCAAATCCAGTCTAAACTGGGTTGCTACTTCAAACCTCTTGTAAATGCTTGCGTCTAATTAACATAATGCAGTTATCCTGGACTTTGGTTTTTATGTACATCATGATTTATAGATAGCAGGATGAATTTTAATCTCTCACTTTTGGTTTATTCCATTCATCAGTGGTCATTACAGCCGAATGAACTGTTTCTAAAATGTTACTAGGCCAATTTTTAAAAATGTGTTAATGAAAATTAGGCTGAGATAATATAAAAAACATAATAGTTCAAAATTAATTCATAATAAAATAAAAATAAGCATAAATGGTAATATTTAATAAAATTGTATTTATAAAAAATAGTATTGTACAAAATGATAAAAAATATAACTAAATTTAAAATATTTTAATTAAAATAATTAATAATTCAATTGATTTTTAAGCCATCTAGAATGAGGAAAATTCACTTTTTATTTTATTCTATAAATTACTAAATTAAATGTATTATTTTACAATGGCATCTTTAGGTACCTCTACGTATATATTAGCACTGATCAGTGATTATTCACAATGCAAAAAGCAATTATTCACAACACTGAAATACTGTGAGGTCAGGTGCCATAAATGCTAAAGCAGTCTCAGTAAGTGACAAGAAACTGAGAAGGAAATACATTGCAATACCATAGAGATTACCATTAAAAACATTCATTCACACGTCTGCTTCCTAGTGTTTAGACCTTTCTTTTAATTCAGTCAGTGTCTTAAAATAGCACCTGTCAAAATACCAGCATATCAAGACAATTCACAGGCTCCACCAGAAACCTTTCCTACAGTCAAACTGGCACAGTTTTGTGTTTTGTGCATACTTGTATTAGCACTAATAAAAAACAATCACCCAGGTATAAAAATAAATATGAAAAAAATATTATTTAGAAAAACACACTGTCTTGGTAGGCAGCTTAGTAGTTTTTGACACACTATCATCCCCTCAAAGCTAGGATCATTATAATTCCTTCATGCCAGCGCTGCATGGTACAGTTTACTCTTGAAAAATGAAACCTCCCCTCCACCTTCTTATTGTAAACAACGCAGTGCAATCATATGGCACACTTTCATGCGGAAAAGAAGGCGGAAAATTCTTGAAGCCAGTACTGAAGTCTCATTCATTCTTTCATTAATTGCATTTATATAACAGATCGCGCATCTATATGGCGTTATACGAGCATCTGCCTCCAACATAATGAATGATATTGGTACTTTCTATTGGCACATCGAGTTCATTCGTGTTTCGCACTTAAGAAAAAGAATGATGGTTACAATAGAACAGAATGTTCTGACGGTTAATGTCAAGTGCCCTAAAAAGTGTTGTTAGATGATAACTTACCCTGGATGTTCCAGCTGGAGCTCCGTCTTCCCTGCGCGTACGATGTTCTGGCTGCTCTGAACTGGTCTGAACGTGCGCATGCGCATTGGTAGCGTATGGGGGAATCCAGTGACGTCGGCCCAATGACACGTGACTGCACACTGCGCATTTTATATTGTTCACGTTTGATGTTGTCACTTCGGCTGCTGGTTGTGCAGTATTTTAGTGCATTTTCCCCTATTCCACTGTTTTCCCCCTTTAGACCCTTCTACTACAATGGTAGGAAAATCTTGTTTCTCTGCAACTTCTTCAAACAAATCAGTACGATCCTTATTTCTTAATGGAATTGTATCAGTTTCGAATATAACTTTTTACTGGAACGCAATTCCAATTCATGATATTCATGATCATTGATTGGAAAAAAATATGTCTCATCCCATATAGCTACTTATTTACAAATAAGATAAAATAAGTTTCATTTGGGATTATTC
The DNA here is from genome assembly GCA_903798205.1 of Danio tinwini. Lineage (NCBI taxonomy): Eukaryota > Metazoa > Chordata > Actinopteri > Cypriniformes > Danionidae > Danio > Danio tinwini. The sequence goes on along the minus strand of CAIGQZ010032545.1, from coordinate 11,045,571 downwards.
ATCGTACATATAGTAAAATACAAACTAAAATATTGACACTAATTGATTCCTCTTTCTTTATAATGTACTGTGATTGTATATTCTCACTTTCCGCATACTCATTCATTCATTTATTTTCTTTTCGGCTTAGTCCCTTTATTAATCTGGGGTCACCACAGCGGAATGAACCGCCAACTTATCTAGCACATGTTTTACATAGCAGATGCCCTTCCAGCTGGAAACATCCACACACACTCATTCACACTCATACACTAAGGATAATTTAGCCTACCCAATTCGCTGTACTGCAATTGTACTGCATGCCTTTGGACTGTGGGGGAAACCGGAGCACCCGGAGGAAACCCACATGAACGCAGGGAGAACATGCAAACTCCACATAGATACGCCAACTGACCCAGCCGAGGCTCGAACCAGCAACCTTCTTGCTGTGAGGCGACAGCACTACCTACTGCGCCACTGCGACACCCCTTTCCGCATACTAATAATAAAAAAATAAATAAAATACAAAATTGTGCATTTTAGATAGAAAGGCTATTTGGCAACATTTGACTCTAATTTGCACATTCTATGTAATTATTGATGCATCAAAGCTATTAAATTACACAAATTGAGATAATTGATAACGATAACCATGTATAAAAATTAAATAAGTTAAGAAGTTTAAATATTCTATCTTGAGATTTACTGTACATTTTGTATTGTTTTATGTACAGTAAATGATTTTTACACATGTCAAAATGTATTATTATTATTTCCCTATAAATGCAAAAATAGCTTTATAAATGTATTTTAATTTTACATTCAGACTATTAAACACATCCATAAAGGTTTCTGATTTCACTTGATATTAATACATTGCTGGGGGGGAAAGGGATCAGACACAAAGATGTGTGAATTAGATTTATTTTTAGATGTACCATGTTTATTAGTGTAATGACTAATCAGGCTGTATGAAGTGCAGCTAGTTTTTTAGGCAATTCTTCAGTGAAAAAGAGCAGCTTGTCCTTCTTAAAGTCTTGTCCCTCAGATTGCTGCAATCCCAGGTTCAAGTACTTATTAGACTGGTCGTAAACAGGCCAAGGCACTGGAGCGGGATTTGGTGATCTGTACAAGCCAAATAATTATATGAGGAATAAATTATCAGCACTAACAAACACTAATATTCTGTCCAGCCTCTGATGCAGCACTCACCCAGTACGAACAAAGTTAGCCCAGTATTTCATGACGGTTCTGCATAATTGGTTTTCTTCTTCAGTGAGTGTTCCTGTGGATGATAGATTCATATCAGTAACTAGATCACCACTTCAGCACCATTTACACTTCTGTTGCAGTCATTTGCAGTTTTAAATGCAAGCAACATCAACCTACACAGTCTTATTTAAATAAGCAGGGCAAAGAATTTAGATTTTAGATCTGCATACCTACAACTTTGATTTGACCATTCCAAAAGCAGGCCCCAAACACAAATCCAACTTCATCAGCATGGTCGGCCTTCACAAAACTGGGTCTGAGATCTTTAAAAATACTTGGCCGGTGCTGGAACTCATACATATAGACTGCCGCTCCGGCATCTGTGAATAATTATATAAGATGATAGAAAACAATAGAGCCAAAATAAAGCTGCAAGCAGCAATAAAGGGGCCAAGTACAAGAGACACGAAACGAGGAGCTCAGTATGTCAGAGAAAATCAGAAAAGCTTCAACAGTGAGTGGTTAAAGACTGGTTTTACAGATTTTTGTGCAAATATGATTTGATGGTTTATCACTTCAGGTGGTGCTGTTGCCAAACTGATTGATGATTAGGGTGAGGTTGCAATGGCATTCAGGTTTGCGGTCAACTTCTTAAGGTATTGCACACTGTAAAACCCAAAAAACTAAGGTGATTCAAACCATTTGAGGAAACCGATTGCAGCAAACCATTTAAGTTCAAAAACTAATCCTAATGAGTACTGTGAACTTAATCCTTTTGAGTAAATTAAGCAATTTGCGCACTGTAACACCTGATAAATTAAGAGAACTCAAACCAACTGAGTACTGTTAAACCTAATAAGTTAAGCCAACATAAACCGTTTGAGGAAACCCAATGCAACAAACAATAAAAATAACAATAACAATAAAAAAACTAATCTATATGAGTACTGTGAACTTACTCCATTTAGGTTGATTTAATGAGGTATTTAATTAACTCATAACCTTCAACAATGACTGTCCAAAACTCTTTTCACGTGAGTAGAATTAACTTTATGTAAATTTTAAGTTGTCTACACTCATTTCATTTGATAAAGTTGACTGTTGGGTTTTACAGGGCAGAGATATACTGTATTCTTACATCCATTCCAAGATGAATTCATTCTTGTGTCCTTCAAGAACGTTTGACTAATTAACTTGCAATCAATGGGTTTTTGTTTGCAGCCATCCTCTGAAGATAACTTGATTGAATTTTCATGAATATCAGACCAGGGGTCTAGAAGGAGTTAATCACAGGCTTTGGTTGTCACAACACACACAAAATTTGGTATGAATATACTAAACTAAATCATGGCAGAATAATAAGCTACATTTTGTACAGCTTTTTGATGAATTTGTGTGTTGGTAATTTGAGAAAGCTGACTAAGTAACTGGAAGTTAATTAACTTTTTGTCATCATGGATTGAAGATTATCTAATCCATTATGCACATCTGGCCAAAATTCTAGGAGGAGCTAAAACCCGGGTCTTTTTAAAAGATAAAAAATTAAAATGTAACAATGTAAATAACATAAAGTACGATAAAATAAAATATTGTCGCAAGGAATCAGAAAAAATGATTTTTGTTTCTTATGGTTCAAAAGGACAGACAAGTGCAAATTTAGGCTGTTGGCAGCACTAAAGACATTGACTTCAAAACTGCTGTCAGACCTTCCTCTACCTGTGCCACATTTCTTTTTATTTTTTTTACTGTTCTATGGGCTGTCATACCTTCAGGAACAGCAGAACCAGAAGAAGGCTGATGATTGAATCAATAGTAAAACAAACAACTATTGCCAGTAACGTAACAAGCAACAAACCTCTGTGATAAGATGCAACTGTGATAGAGGGTATCACCATGAAAATATCCCCGAGCATCTCAGTAAATGCATCTCTAATGTCCTCTGGGGTTTTAGCATTTTTTAAGTATTCGTCCACTATGATTCCATTGGCTCCTGAAGCCTGTGATGACAGAATCACCATTCACTTATTCTACAGAGTATTATCTATGGTAGTTTGTTCTGTGTCCACTAGAGTGCGACAAATACTAACAAATTATCTAAATAGAGTTAAATCAAATGAATGCGGTTTTACATTTGAGCTATAAATAACTAAAAACTATTTTGAAAAAAAAACCAAGAAAGTTCTACCCCAGCTTTGTTAAAAAAGTCCATAGTTTGTTTTGCTGATTTTGCATCCATTGCTTTTGCCCAATCTTTCGAGAGAATGGCCTGAAATAAAACAATAAACAAATCCATTAACAGCTTGATAGGCCTTTTGGTTTAATTCAATGATACCAAAAGTGTTAAGACACTTGCCTGGGGGAGTATCCACCCAAATTCATGGTTTGTTGTTCCAACAAGAATTGGAACTTTGTGAAAATCTTTGCTCTTCAGAATCTCCTCCGGCTGAGCTTTAATAAATTCCCCATCAACTGTTGCTCCAGGGTACTGGTATTTCTAACAGATTATTTTGGTAATTAATAAATCAATCTGTATCAAGATCAGAGTCAAATCCTCTGTTCCTACCTTTTGAGCTGCTTTGATGATCTGTTCTTCAGTCATTTCTCTGATGCATTTGACCAACACTTCAGAAGAGCTAAAGTCACACTCTGTAACATTTGCAATCACCTGCAAACAATTATTTTCTTTAAACCTTTATAATAATATTCCTTTCAATATGCTATTTTGTTTTCTTAACAAAATTTGACAGGTTCTCTTATGGAATTGTTGGGCAGTTATAGTGTTTTTGGCTAAATACTCTACCTTGGCATAAGTTAAAGGGTCTTTGAAGGAGTATCCCCCTACAGTTGCTACCCCACTCTGAAAAATGGCCCGCTGAAACAAATCCTTGGTCATGGGTGACAATGTCTAGAAGACCACATAAAAACATATTTATAATACATCTAATCCACTGCACTGAATTTTAAAGAGAACCTATTATTATATATGGTCACAAATATTAGTTCAAGCAACTCACAAGGACTGTATCTATGCTTTCTAAATACTGGTCAGAAATCATAAGATTAACCACAAAATAGGTAAACTTTGGCAGCAACTTTTTGGCAGGTAAACCTCTCATTTGCCTGGAGAAATGTCTTAATTCTTAGTGGCATGATTTAAGAAAGTGGTTGCACATCCATAGTGAGAATCTCCAGTAGCACCAGATCCCAAAAGAGCTCTGTTGGATTGAGATCTGGTGATTGTGGAGTGTTGAGTGGAGTGAATTTGAGTGTTGTGAACTCATTACCTTAATAAGTAATCAACCAGTTTGAGATTATTTGAGGTTTCTGACATGGCACTTCTTGCTTGAAGTCATCACAAGATGCTGTGGGTACATTTGTGTTCATAAATTGATGGACATGCTTTGCAATAATACTCAGATATGTCTTGGCCAGAAATCAAGACTCATCTGATCATCTACTGTCCATTTTTTGTGAGTCTGTGTGAATTGTAGCCTCAGTTTGCTGTTCTTGAGTGGCACAAGTGTGTTATTCTGTTGTAGCTCATCTGCTGTAAGACTTGCTACATACAGGGAATTGGTTTGCCAACCTTGGGTGAAATAATGAAGTTATTCAAGTTAATTTTGGCTTGGTCGTTAATCTTGGTTTTTCCCCAGCAAGCATTGTTTGTATTTAAATGATGTATAATAGATGTGCAAACAAACATGTCTTGGCTAAAAAAAGTGAAAAGTGAAAAATATGTGAAAATCTAATAGTTGTCTAACAACAGTCCAAAATAGTCATCAAGCAGACAGCAATCAGTGACTTCACATGTTAATTAGACATCTTTTAAACACAAAATTGCTTAGTGGTTTCTCCTCTGACCTCTGGCATCAACAAGCCATTTTCAGCACAGAACTGCGGTTTAGTAGACATCTTCTTGCTTTTTATATTGACCCTTAGGCCACCAATATCCATTCCATGTTCAAAGACAAAGTTAAATATCATTGCTTTCCCACTCTGATGCTTAGTTTGAGCTTCAGCAAATTGTCTTGATTACAAAAAGAAAGAAAATGCAGCAAAATGTACTGACCAGCAACGAGGCACTGATTCCTCCTGCAGACTCTCCAGCTATGGTGACAGACTGAGGGTCTCCTCCAAAAGCCTCAATGTTTTGCTGCACCCACTGTAAAGCTGCGATCTGGTCGAGGAAACCCCAGTTTCCTTGAGCATGCTGATCTCCTGTGCTAAAATCAGAAGCACATCCTATTATTACAGTTCATCACAGAAGAAGAGTCTTTAGTTTCTTCAAGCTACAATGATTCATTTGTCATTCTTAATTTGAATGATTAGTGCACACTGGTGAGGCTTTCTCCACTTTAAATGATTACCTGAAGTATCCTAATATTCCAAGTCGATACTGAATGACAACCACAACTACTTTTTCATAGGCTGCCAGTGGGGTTCCGTCAAACATGCAAGCTCCACCCATGACCAAACCCCCTCCATGAATCCAAACCATTACCTATACGTTTTCATTGAATTTGTTTGTTAGAGGGGTTAGGAAAGAATTACAGAATATGTTTTAATGTGTTTTTGTAAAACATCATTTGCATTTGACTTTATTCAATAGTCAAAGTGATGGCCTCCAGTTTAGATACATTTATTCAGTTGTTCAGTACTCACTGGAAGTTTATCTGATTCTGATCTTTGAGATGGAGTGTAAACATTCAGATACAAACAGTCCTCTGAAACTCCTGTAGGTGGTAATTCCAACGTCATGGCTTTTGCAACTATAGACACAATATTTGGGTCTTGAAGGCACCTGTAATGCAGCAAGAGAAGATGTAAATGAGATTGAGTATAGAGTTGAAGTCATAATTTTTAACCCCCTGTTTATTTTTCCCCCTATTTCTGTTTAACGGAGAGAAGATTTTTTCCAACACATTTATAAGCATAATAGTTTTAATAACTCATCTCTAATAACTGATTTATTTTATCTTTGCTATGATGACAGTAAATAATATTTTACTAGATATTTTTCAATACACTTCTATACAGCTTACAGTGAAATTTAAAGGCTTAACTATGTTATTTAGGGTAACTAGGCAGGTTAGGGTAATTAGGCAAGTTATTGTATAACGATGGTTTGTTAAAAAGTACTTAATGGGGTTAATATTTTTGACCCAAAAATGGTTCATAAAATTTTTTAAACTGCTTTTATTCTAGCTGAAATAAAACAAATAAGACTTTCTCTAGAAGAAAAAATATGATCAGACATGCTGTGAAAATGTCCTTGCTCTGTTAAACATCATTTGGAAAATATGTAAAAAAAAAAAAAATGTAAAGGGGGCTAATAATTCTGACTTCAACTGTATGTTTAAGAAATAATTGATGACGGTCTGTTAATGCACGTAATATAAATGATGATAATATAATATTAAATCTAATATAAATGACAATAATGCACATCAGAGGTGGCAATGGTCACCATTCAAAGCTGAGTACATTTCAGTTGTCTATTATTTTCTAATAGTTCAATAGCTTGGAGTCAATTATTACGCTTTTCCTATGGTTAGCACACCTATAAAAACATTGTTTTTCAAAAGATTTGAGGATTCTGTCTTCAAACTGCTCCTCTGTTTAGGATTTGTTTCTTACACATGATCATTAAAATCACAGCTTACAATGTTCATCAGGCAATCATAATCAAGCAAGGTGTGTTCATGGGAATATTTGACCATTCTTCTAGAGTCACATTTGTGAGGTCAGACCCTGATGTTGGACGAGAAGGCCTTGCTCGCAGTCTCAAAATCATTCCAAGGTGTTCTGTTGGGTTGAGGTCAGGCCCACTCATTAATGTCTTTATGGACCTTACTTTGTGTATAATATATATTACACCTTTACAAATCATTGAATTCAGGTGTTCCAATCACTTCTAGGCCACAGCTATATAAAATCAAACACTTAGGCATGCAGCCTGAAACAAAACAAATAAAAAACATCTGAGCATAATTTCGGCACTAATATATGCATTCTCTTTGGTAGGCAAAATCGATCTTAAGGCACTCTTTAAAGATAAATAAAGTACAAATTTATCCCTTTTGAAAAGGTATACCACACCATTGATAGTTTAAATATAAAATATTACCATGGTTATTATATAACCATTGATAGGTTATATATCAAATATATCAAATAGTATAGTTACTTTTATAGCTACTTACATGGAAGAATGCTCGGTGGCATTTCTTATGCCCTCCCATCTCTGGACAGGCTGTGGAGCTGCTAGACGGTGAGGGCCGACAGGCGGCTGGGCAAACGGAATGCCCAAATATTGCTCCACAACAGCTGGAGATCCTTTAGCTTTCACATATTGCCCTAGGACACTGCCATGCTTCAAAACAACCACTGGCCCAGAATCTGAACATGTAGTACACCAACAGAAAATTTGACATATATATTTACATTCCTGTTCAATAACAAAACGAATTGAAAAATGTATAATTTTAAAATACTTGCCTTCCTGTACAGGGGCGCTCCAGACGAGTGCTAGGGTCAAACACAAGCAAAGCAAAACGTCTTTCATCATGGCTGCTTTTTCACGAAAGACTGACAGAAACTCAAGCCTCTAATGCAATGTATACTGCACAAAATCAATCACTCAGGCTCAAGTACAAAATTCTGCTCTTTAACCTGATCTTACTTTACCCCCTTAAACAAATCTACTGTTAGCTGTGTACACAATCCCTGTGCTGCAGATTGACAGGAGAAAGATAAATAACGCTGTATAAAGAACTGAATTGTTTTAAATCTCTTTGGTGTCTCCTGATTATGTTTGATTAAAGAAGTCCATCCATTTATGAGCAATGCCAGCTTAACAACTAATTCAAACATTGACACACATTATTTTTATTCTCAGCTATTTACTGCAGTAAACTCTTCCATCAAAAAAGTTTATTCTGTACCAGTGATAAAGTGTGTGTTAATGCAGACAGTAAAAGAGTGTCACAGAGGCTGTGATTCTTCAGAGATAGGTTAAAAATGAATGTCGTATGTCGGCTTTATTGAACAAAACCTCCAAGAATGGTTGAAGGTTACAAAGTTGGAAAGTTAAAGGCTGTATCCATTGAAGAAATTAACAGGGGTAATCCTATGCATCGAGGAGCTGTGTCATATTTCTATAGCATCTTGTTAAGACAGGAAGTTGTGGATGAAATCAAAGTTAAGCAAGCCTGGGAGAATAAAATAGGGTTAGAGATAAATATAGACTGTTGGAAAGAAGGCCTTGAGAATATACATGCATGCTCAATTAAAGTAAGACATAATTTAATCCAATTTAAACCTGCATAGGTTCCAATATTTCCAATAACCTTGCAATATTTAACCTACATAGGTTATACTTATCTAAGGAGAAACTGCATAAGATTTTTCCTCAGTTATCTCCACTCTGTAAAAGGTGTAAAGCAGCAGAAGGATCCCTAACCCACTTGTTATGGTTATCAGAATCAGAATCAGTTTTATTGCCAAGTGTGCTTCACACACACAAAGAATTTGTTTTGACAACAGAAGCTTCCAGTGTACATAAAGTGACGAGTGACAACACAAAATTAAATACAAGAAAAGAAAAGGCAATAAACATTAAACAAAGATGCAGTCAGTCAAAAAGATCTGGATGTTGAGTTGTATGTACAGATATGTTGTAAATATACAGGTTATAAGGTGCTGTGTACAAGTGCGTATGAGAAAGTATTGCATGTTTATTGCACAGTAGGGGAATATTTAACTGTTCATGAGGTAGATGGCCTGAAGAAAGAAACTTTTCCTGTGTCTGGCTGTTTTTGTGCTTGGTGCTCTGTAGCGCTGACCAGACGGTAACTGTTCGAACAGGTAGTGTGCTGGGTGTGAGTCGTCCAGAGTGACAGTTCTTGAAGTGTGGGAAAGGTAGTGCCAGTGATTCATTCAGCAGTCCGGACTATTCGCTGTAGTCTACGGAGGTCGGTTTTGGCAGCTGAGCTGAACCAGACGGTGATTAAAGTGCAGAGGATGGATTGGATGACAGCTGAGTAGAACTGTACGAGCAGCTCCTGTGGCAGGTTGAACTTCCTCAGCTGACGAAGGAAGTACAGTCTCTGCTGGGCTTTCTTTACAATGGAGTCAATGTGAATGTCCCACTTCAGATCCTGAGAGATGGTGGTGCCCAGGAACCTGAATGACTCTACTGCAGCCACAGTGCTGTTCATGATGGTGAGTGGGGGGAGTGCAGGGGGGTTTCTCCTAAAGTCCACTATCATCTCCACTGTTTTGAGCGTGTTCAGCTCCAGGTTGTTGTATCTGCACCATAAAGCCAGCCGCTCCACCTCCTGTCTGTATGCAGACTCGTCACCATTCCGGATGAGGCTGATAACAGTAGTGTCATCCGCAAACTTCAAGAGCTTAATAGAGGGGTATTTTGCGGTGCAGTCGTTTGTGTACAGGGAGAAGAGCAGTGGGGAGAGAACACATCCCTGGGGGGCACCAGTGCTGATGGTGCGGCTGTCGGATGTGATTTTGCCCATTCTGACTAGCTGTTGTCTATCTGTCAAAAAGCTGGTGATCCATTGACAGACAGAGCTAGGGACAGACAGCTGGGTCAGTTTGTTCTTAAGCAGTGATGGGACGATGGTGTTAAAGGCAGAACTGAAGTCCACAAACAGTATCCTTGCGTAGTTCCCTGGTTTGTCCAGATGTTCTAGGATATAATGCAGTCCCATGTTGACTGCATTATCCACAGACCGGTTTGCTTTATAGGCAAACTGCAGCAAAGGTCCAGTGATGTCCTTCAGATAAGCTAGCACCAGTATTTCAAATGATTTTATGGCCAAAGATGTTAAGGCAACAGGTCTGTAGTCATTGAGTCCTGTGATCTTTGGTTTCTTTGGTATTGGGATGATTTTGAAGCATTTGAAGCAGGATGAAACTTTGCGCTGTTCCAGTGATATGTTGAAGATCTGTGTGAAAATGGGAGCCAGTTGGTCCGCACAGGTTTTCAGACAGGCTGGTGAAACACTGTCTGGACCTGGTGCTTTTTGTCTCCTCTGTTTACTGAAGATCTGACGCACATTATGCTCACTGATCTTAAGTGCCGGGGTGAAGAAGGAGATGGCTGGAGGTGTTGATGGCTGTTTACTGAGGATCTGATGCCCATTATCCTCATTGATCTGAAGTGCCGGGGTGGAGAAGGAGATGGCTGGAGGTGTTGATGGCTGTTTACTGAGGATCTGATAGCCATTATCCTCACTGATCTGAAGTGCAGGTGGGGAGAGGGAGATGGCTGAGGTGTTGATGGCTGTGTAGGGAGATGGTCCGGGCGGGTGTGAGGTGTCTAGTCAGAGGTGTCAAATCTACAATAGAAAACATTCAGCTCGTTTGCAAGGTTTTTGTTGCTGTCGATACTGGGGGATGGCGTTTTATGATTCGTGATGTCTTTCAGGCCTTTCCACACTGATGCAGGGTCATTGGCAGAAAACTGGTTTTGCAGCTTTTTGGCATAGCTCTTCTTGGCCACACCAATCTCCTTTGTCAGTGTGCTCCTGGCCTGATTGTATAAAATCCTGTCCCCGCTACTGTAGGCATCCTCTTTTTCATGACGAAGCTGTCTAAGTTTTGGTGTGAACCATGGTTTATCATTGTTAAATGATAAGTAGGTCCTGGTAGGGATGCATAACTCCTCACAGAAACTGATGTATGATGTTACAGTCTCTGTGAGCTCATCTAGGTCTGTGGCTGCAGCTTCAAAAACACTCCAATCAGTGCATTCAAAACAGGCTTGTAAGACCTGCTCTGTGTCGTTGGTCCATCTCTTAACAGTCCTTAATACTGGCTTAGTAGTTTTAAGTTTTTGCCTGTAAGTTGGTATAAGATGAACCAGGCAGTGGTCGGAGAGTCCTAGAGCTGCTCTGGCGATGGAGCGATATGCATCCTTTATTGTGGTGTAGCAATGATCCAAAATGTTATTGTCTCTGGTGGGGCATGTGATGTGCTGTTTGAATTTAGGCAGCTCATGTGTGAGTTTTGCCTGATTAAAGTCACAGAGAATGATAAAAGCAGAGTCCGGGTGTCGTTGTTCAGTCTCTGTGATCAGATCAGACAGCTGTTGTAACGCAGTCCTCACGTCTGCTTGCGGTGGAATGTAAACACTGATGAGAATGAACGAGGAAAACTCCCGCGGTGCATAAAATGGCTTACAGTTAATGAAAAGCACTTCCACATCAGGACAGCACATCTTCTTTAACACAGTTACATCTGTACACCACCTCCTGTTGATGTAAAAGCATGTCCCACCACCGAGTGTTTTGCCCGTTGACTCCGTATCGCGATCTGCTCTTTACAGCTGAAAGTCCGGTAAGTGTAATGCGCTGTCTGGAATGGCTTCGTTCAGCCAGGTTTCTGTGAAACACAGCGCAGCAGAGTTGTTAAAGTTCTTGTTTTTGTGTGAGAGCAGAAGTAGTTCGTCCATTTTGTTAGGAAGAGAGTGGAGATTCGCTAGATGAATGCTAGGCAGCGCTGTTCTGAAGCCGCGCTGTCTCAGCCTGACGAGCGAGCCGGCTCTTTTTCCACGCCGCCGGGTCTTGTATTTCTTCCACAAAGCAGCTGCTTCGCCGATGACAATGTTCTGCAAAACGCCAGAGAAATCAAAATCCAGTTGGTGATTAGTTGGTGTGCACTGCCGAATGTTCAGCAGCTCATCCCTAGTATAACTGATCGTGTTTGATAAACATAAAATAGGACAGACTAACAGAAATAGTGCAAACACTGGAGAGCTGCACATCGAGGCAGCCATCCGCAGCGCCATCCTAAGAGCTATCCTAAATTACATGTCTTATGTCCTAAATTACAAGAATATATTGGAAAAAATATATTTGAATGTTTTTAACCATGTCCACTTACTGTTCTTAGGATATTTAGTAATTTAGAGATGTTTAATAAATATGAAAGACAAGCCATGTTATTTGGTATGGTAATTGCCAAATAGGTGATTTTGAGAATGTGGAAAAATGAATCTGTACCTAAATTTGGTATGTGGGGTAGAGATATCGTAAACATGCGTTCTTTGGAGAGCTTGAGATGTATCAACAATGACAAATTGGAGATATTTTATAAAACATGGAAACAGATATTAGAACCCCTTAATGCATTGGAAGAAGTGCAAGTCTAACCAATGACCCCTGTCAATAACATAATAGTTAAAGATTGAATGTAATTGATATTCACTTTTCATAGTCTATAATGTTTTTAATAATGTGCCCAAACTATTATTTGACAATAAAGCTATAGTCAAGATAATGCATTTTTCTTGTAATAGAAGAACGCTGTTACTTTATAATTGCTTTAATTTATGCATTACCTGACCAGCCAAATTATATTTTGCTTTCATATGCATTTGTCTCTCTGTGTTCTGTTGTTCAGTTGTTCTGTCATAGGTTAGTGTTTTTATGTATTGTATTTTATATGTATTATTACTGTATTGTATTGTTTTGTTTTTTTCTTTTCTATATTTTGTTGTAGTTTCATAAAATGCAAAAAGCACAAAAATAAATGTAAAAAAAAGGCTCTATCCAATAACACTGACATAGTATTCTTTAAAAAAAAGAGTGATTGTTTGACTAACTGGTGGTATAATGGTTAACAACCCTAGTTGGTAGTACAAACACTGTCAGTTCAAGCTGAAAGTTCAAGAGACATTGGTCTGGAAACAGGGGAGGGACCAACAGTCTCCTCTCTCACTAAATGAAAAGCAAATCATCCCAAAATGGTGGAAACATGGCTGCTATATGCATTTTAGAAAAACATTTGAAAAAATAAACTGTAAATGAACTTTACACACAATAATGCATAATTAGAAACAATAATAAAATCTGATTAGCTGAGAATTTCTACATAAAATAAACTGGTCTTTCTTCAAATTGGCACTACTGTGGTTTCAACTCAAATCTGTTTAACTTAAATGTTTTTGAAGCAATGTCATATAAAGAAGTGTCACCCAAAGAACTGAAATTTTATTTAAAAGTTTTATTTGCTTATATTTGTAATAATAATTCGTGAAACTTTTTACTACAAATGCATGCATCCCAATTACTTCATGCACTATTTTATGTCACCTATATACATAAGTATAAATATTACTTTTTAATTAAGCAATTTGTTATGAAATTTAGCATTTTTAAACTTTCATAATTCATAATTATAAAAGTGAATGTATTTTCTTCTCTTTATATAATTGTGTAGTAAATATGATTTGTATAGAAGTTCTTTACACATAAAAATGTAAAAACATGGTTATAATTCATTTAAATTGGTGACTGACTGCTAATTGATATTATATGAGATGTAAATAGTGATGTCAATTCTTGACATTGTGGACTTTTATATTTCATATTTTTATCTTTATTTAATAATCTATAAATGTGTGTTGTAGAACAACTAAATGTTTGAACTATGGTCATCACACATTAAAATATTAAATTAATTGATTGACAATTCATATTATTTGGTATATAAATACATAAACAGTCACATCAATTTTGTGCACATTTCATTATGTATGAATGTATTTTCCCAAATATTGTTATTGTTTTCCTCTAAATGCAAAAATTGCTTTATAATTTTATTTTTATTTCTCATTCTTAGTATTTTTGAAGCTTGTTAAATTTGGATCAGAGAAACAGTAAAAAGTGTACAGATTCACAAATCTAAATAAGCTGCAAAAAGTTTATCTAAAAATGGAAACAAAATAGATTATTATAAAATCAAAATAGATCACACAGATGTCTGA
>CAIGQZ010032545.1:11000631-11010814 GCA_903798205.1 Danio tinwini | reverse complement strand
AAAAATCATGGTGTACACGACAATTATATGTATAGCAGTATCTATATATGTATGTATATATATATATATATATACATTCCTAATATCCAATTTCCAGAAAGTAATACATTTTTTATAAGGTGTTAAATTATTGGTGTCTGCAAGTCCAGAGATTGTCGTGTACACCATGATTTTATATAAAATTCACTTTAATGGGTTATATGACTAAAAAGTATGTCATAAACAAATATTTTCTCAATTAAAATGAGTAGTGGCTTAGATCCAGAAACAGTATTCCATTTTTTCGTGACTTAACAAGCGGATAGCGGATGCTTTTTTAATCCTAAAATTTCTCCACTCCTTGAAAAAGTTGTTTAAAATATAAAAAAATATTTCTTTTGTGCTTCCAGAGACCAACTACTGCAGTCTATTTGATGAGAGAATTGCTAAATATGATGTCAAAAAGCTGTAACTGTGGATTAGGATTTATTGCTTAGGAAGTGTCTGGTTGTTGCCACAGTGACAGGAAAAGCTTTTAGGTGTTTTGATGAATTATTGCTCTTTCCTAATGTTTACGCAAGGGGAAGTCGAGTGAGTTATGATAACTGAACCCCCTCATTGACCCATTAGCACTCCTAAATCCTCTCTTCTTCCTTTGTTGCGTACGCTCGTAAAAGGTTTGAGTTGAAACTATACTCAACTGAGTTTCTAAGATAATTGTGGAAAACATAGACGTCACTACAATCTAATATTTGCTACAGAACAACCATCAAGTCAGCCACTTTTTGTTTTATTTGATCAGTTTATCTCATGAAAATGTATGTAAATGACACTTGATGATGACACGCTTTACAGTGCTGATCTGTACAAAGTTGATCTGTTCCAGCTTTCTGTGCGCCGTCTTTCTTTGAAGCACAACTCCAAAAAAGTTGTCTGACACCCCCACGGTCCCACCAACCGCAGCCTTGCTAAATGCTCAGAGAAGCAGGAAGTCTGCAGTCGCATGCAATTGTGAAGCAGTGGATGAGAATAAAATATTAATGTGTTATTAAGGATCCCGTAGCCTCTGGCCCCAATGCAATTAAAAACAAGATGGGAACAGGGCAGTAATCTTTTAATGCACCGTTATCACGTAGCATCTTATGGAGAGGACTTATTTTTTATGTGCCGTCTTGATAGGAACTGCGGAGGTGAGATTTGCCATCGCAGGAGGGAGAATTTTTTTGATTCTCCAGAAGCCTGGTGTAATAGAGTTTTTTTTGGGGGGTTGGGAGTTAATGAGTTGCGTCTTAAGGAGAATGGAGATATGATAATTTGTCCGATGTGGAGGAGTCATATTTGATGTGGATCACGGCTAACAGGGTTGATTAGATGGGCTGATTTCCACGCTGAGGTTTGATGTCATGTTCTTTATTTGATGTGCTTAATTGGCATAGTTGGGGGTGCGGGCCATCAATTTGATGTAGTGCTAAGGACATGAAGTTCAAGAGTGACACTATATACTGTTGCATGCTCTAAAAGGATCGGGACAGCATATCTCAAGGCGGGCTTTATGCAAACACTTTGAGCTGGGTGTATTTGTCTGAACCATAAGGCTACAGATTAAATCTGTAGGTCACATCCCACTGGCATTCAGGTGAGTTTCTGTCCCATAGTGTAAAATGGAACACTCTGAGAGAGAAACAGTTTTGCTTGTTATGACTGGAAAGAGCCCAATCTTTTGCCGAGAGTAATCACACTCACACAAGGTCAGATTTTTTTTTACTATTTATTTCATGTTTGTGTTTTACAGTTGTGGATTAGTGTGTTGGGATGGATCACAAAGATTTGAATCTGACCAGAGTTTTGGTCATTTTTTTGAGAGATCTTTTCCATCCAGCTGTTTTTATTAGTTATTTTTTATTAGGGATTTTCAAATACTACAAGCAACATAGACAAACAAACTAACAAACCCCAAATGCTGGCAATTAAATAAAATGTACAAATGTATCTGTTTAACAAACAACAAAAATCTATAATCTTTAAGAACTTTCTTAAAATATTAATTTCAGAGTTTGTGTAGAAAAGATTGGAGAGCTTCTCAAAGTCTGCTGAATTTGTCTTGTTTGTGGTTGAGGTCATAAGTTAATTTCTCCACAGGAAGAAAGACTAACAACTGAGAAGTCCACATGGAAATAGTTGGAATTTGAGAAGTAGACAATTTTAGTAATATACATTTCTTAGCCAGAAATGTAAGAGTTGTAAACAGAGGTTTGAGGTCTGGGTCAAAAGAGTCTTCAGGAATGTCATTCAACAAACATCCAGCTGTTTTTTAACACCACCATATTGTGTTTTATGTGAACTCCGTTAAAAATGTGTTTGATTGAAGTCAACTTGTTGGTTGGACATGCCTGATCTCACAAGGAAACGTAACTATTTTACGTTTTGTCAGTTTAGTGGCTAATTTGTACGAATTCGTTTGAGTTCAGTCGTACGAAAATGCGATTTATGAAAGGAGGTGTAGCACCAACCCCACCCCTAAACCCAACCGTCATTGGGTTATAAGCAAATCATACTAAATTATATATGTACGGTTTTATACAAATTAACTACTATCAAA
Organism: Danio tinwini; assembly: GCA_903798205.1. NCBI lineage: Eukaryota > Metazoa > Chordata > Actinopteri > Cypriniformes > Danionidae > Danio > Danio tinwini. The sequence continues at coordinate 11,008,236 of CAIGQZ010032545.1, read as the reverse complement.
ATTAATAATTAATTACTAATCAAAATTATCACATGCCATTTTTTAAACAAGAGTTTTTTAATGCCATATCTTTTTGGAATGAACTTTTTAGAAAAAGTTTAGTTTGCTTAAAGTCATGATGTGTGTATACTTGCTAACATGTATATTATGACATTTGCTTACATTTGTTAAAATGTTCTTGTTTATTTGCTAATTTAATTTAAATTTGGTCCATATTGTTCCATAATTTGCTCTCTCAATTATTTCGTAGTGTCACAAAATACGTTGTTTATGGTAATACTTTTTCATAATTTATATGAGCGCAGTATTACACGCCGTTCTGAAGATGCAGACAGAAACATTGGGGCATCATGACTAAGTTGCAGTCGTAATGAAGTTTACATTTTGCATTTTATTCAGCAATATTGTTTTAAAATAATTTTTATATTAGACAGTAATCATTCGTTTTTGAAAATAGTTTTTATATTCTATTAATATTTATTTCATATTTATAAATTTTTTAGCAAACATTTGCTGTCAAGTTGTAAATAAAGTGAGAAATGTGATCACATCAGTGAGTACATTTCTGAGTATATACTTTACATTGTAAAAAAAAAAAGAAATAATCCTTTACGTCATTAATATATATAAACTAACTATTGATTGAATTTACAGAAATGGAGCTATATCATGAATGATATATATCGTTAGCAGGATATGACACGACATAGCATTCATTCATTCATTCATTCATGTTCTTTTCGGCTTAGTCCCTTTATTAATCTGGGGTTGCCACAGTGGAATGAACCGCCAACTTATCCAGCATATGGTTTATGCAGCAGATGCCCTTCCAGTTGCAACCCATCACTGGGAAACATTCATACACATTCACTAACACAGATACACTATGGACAATTTAGCTTACCCAATTTACCTATAGCACATGTCGTTGGACTTGTGAGGGAAACCGGAGCACTCGGAGGAAACCCACGTGAACACGTTGGGAGAACATGCAAACTCCACACAGAAACGCCAACTGATCCAGTCGAGACTCAAACCAGCAACCTTCTTGCTGTTAGGTGATTGTGCTATCCACTGCACCACCATGACGCCTGACATGACATATCATGATAGGAATTTTTTATCATATCGTTCAGCCCTAATTTGAATTGTTTACATTTGTATTTGCATGATAACATAAAATTAATCCATGAAATGCCTCTTATAGATTTCTAGACCGTTACCCAGTGTAATTGCATAGGACTTCTTAGGATAGAATGGTCAACTACGTGGTTAGAGTACTCGATTATGACATAAGGCAATTAATGTGCACATATACTGACCTATTGTACAATGTGAAAGGTGATGCTGTCCTCAGTACTCCTCTTTTGCTCACGGTGCAGCAGAGAGCTCAGGCCTGGGTGTTATATGCCAGGCAGGAGGCTCTTGTGGGAAGGGAACACCGGGCCTGTTTCATAAGGAGAGGAGGAAAGAGAAGAGATAAGCACAGAAGGGCAGCTGGGACAAAGGCCCTAGAAAGAGGAGAGGTTAGACCGCCTCGAGGGAGCCACCCCTGAACAGAGGTGGTCTAGACCAGAGTGGCTCCTCTTTCTGCTCTCACACACTCCACTTGGCCCGGCTCTAGAAAGAGAAGAGCGACCGCCAGAGATCAGCCTCCATCTTTTTCAGCTATATTCAGAGGGATGGATGTATGTGTCTTGCGAGAATCACATCAGTTTTGTCATGTAAACGACATGTTACTGTATGCTGCACATGTTCAGATCTTTTAATGATGCTGTTTCTTTGCCATCATAGTTTCTTGTTTGTTTGTGCTATTTCTCGTCATAGTTTTCTCGCTTCTTCTTTTTTTACATTTGCTTCTTCGTTGGCTCCATTTGGGCAATTTTCATGGATTGTAATTTGCATACATTCTTAGATTAGTTGCTTTACATATTTTCATCAACTTGGAATGGCAAGCATGTTGTTTATGGCTTTTTCAACATCAAATATTCTGCATTTAAATCTTACAATATATTTATACACTCAAAAAATATTATTTGCTTGTTTAAAAGGAGCTGAAACAACACAATTCTTAAGTTTTTATTGTGACAATTATTTTTTGTTCAATCCACTTATATTTGTAAAAAGTATTAAGTTAAATGAATCCCTTCATGTTTTCCCAATACAAATCTATTGGGTGGAACTCAGCATTTTTTTTTACAATGTCATGGGCCTGGTTTTTAGCTGGTACCCAGCTGTCACTGGGGCAGTACCCTTTCAAAATGTACATATTTGTACCTAAAGGGCACAATTGTACCTCAAAGGTACTTTTTAGGTACATTTGGGCACTAATATGCACTTTGGTACCCACTGTGAACTCTTTGGATACAAATATGTATCTTTTGAAAAGGTACTGCCCCAGTGACAGCTCCTGTACCTTTATTTCTGAGAGTGAAAGAAAATAAATACAGGTATAAAGGGGGTCTAACAATTTAAGCTTGTCCATTTGCGACCACTTCCAGAAGTAATTAAAATCTCATCTGCTTAAATTTAGGTATACACAGTATTGAAAGATATGCCAATAATCAGTAGCTAATTCTACTTCAATGCAATTACCAAAAGGAACCACTCAAAACCCTTATTTAAAGTTAATGAACCGGCATAAATAATCCATATTTTTTCTGATTCATACTTTGTTGTGTACCAAAATGCTTAAATTACAGTCTTTTTCTTCTGCTTTCATTCCTGCTTACCCATGAACCATGTAACATCTTTATTTTGTACAATACGGTAAGTAGGTAAACCCTGGATAAGCATTGGTGACTAGAAGGTCAGGAAGATTGTTCTAGAAACCTGGAGTCATGAAATGGATCAGTTAGTTCTCAGCTCTGCTGTTTAGGAATTTATTGTTTGGTCTGTGGCTTCCATTTAAGCAATTTAATGTGTACTCTTGCTCCAATTCCAATGTACAGTGTTTTGATTGTATCTAAAATTAAATCTTACCTGCCAAAGGTTGTTATAGGGTCTTATCTTTTAAGACAATCACAATGAAAACATTGTCATTATCATGATGATTATATGATAAGACTTGGTAGTAAATTATAGGCAATAATGACATGATTGTGGACTTTTGGACGTCACCACTTATTTAATCGGCTCTCTAAGTCAAAAGTATCTTTTGGCCTGCCAATCAGAGTCCAGCACAAAAACATACAGTATGCCTATATGTGTCCTTTAGTTTATCTGCGTTGACAATCAAAATGAAAATATTTAACAGGCTTTTTCTGAAAACATAGCCCTATATATGTTTCTGAAGATCACGAATTATGTAGCCAGAAGTACGCATGGCTGCATTTTGTTTTTAAAACGAACGCTACAGGACTGTATGATGCTATACCTTTTTTTTATGCTTACCAGCTGACCGCTTACTTTCAAACGGACGGCTTTCCTGCTGCTAACAGTTTGTCCAGTTAGCTCTCCATGTACGTTGGTGGACTTGAGGGGTAAGACAAAAACTGAAGCCAAAAAAATCTAATAAACGAGTAAGTAACAGGTTGAGAATGTGGTAATATCTGAAAACGTGGTAAAAATGAGGGCTTTTCATTTTTTCTGGATTGCTTTTAAAAATTGTCGGTTGGGTTTAGAGAAGTGAGTGGGCGGGTGGATCGGTGCTTTTAAAAATACTATAGGTTGGGTTTAGGGAAGGAGGAGGGTGGGTCGGTCGCTCGATCGGTCGGTCAGTCAGTCAGTCAGTCAGTCAGTCAGTCAGTCAGCCAGTCAGTCAGTCAGTCAGTCAGCCAGTCAGCCAGTCAGTCAGTCAGTCAGTCAGTCGACAACGGCCTCTGGTGGATTTATGTGAGAACAGCAGGCACGAATGGCACTCGCGAGAGAAATTTGAGATCTTAAAAAGCGTACACAGTGGCCTTTGGTGTATTCGCAAAAAAAACAAAACTGCAAAAAGCGTAGCTCCTGGGACATATTTGGCATTCTCCAGAAATGTATGTTGAGGTAAGTTTTCAGAATGAGCCTGGGATGAAAATATTATCTTTGCAGTGGTGTTGATAAAACTAGTAATATTCAAGGGAGAGTATACCCTAAAATGAAAATACTTTATCACTCCCAAAGAAGATGTTTTGAAGAATGATGGTCAACCAATTGGAAGTCAAAAGGAACCAAAACTGTTTGGTTGCCAAAAAATTCTACCAAGTCGTATTCAAGTTTGAAACCTTCATTTGCATAGGGTTTCTTGAATTTAATGTATTTTTACGTAACATTCTTTGTCTTTTTAATGTTCTATCTACAAAAAAAGTTTCACAGATCTGAACCAATATTGCGTTCTATTGACTTATATTGTTTTCATTCATTTAATTAAAACCAATAGGAACCAAAACTGTTCCACAGAAGTAAGGTTTGGAACAGAATTAAATAAGTGCTGAATTTTCATATTTGGTGTACTGTCCCTTTAAATCATCAATCAGCATGGACTTTATTCCTGGGCCTTCCTGACCTCAGCTGTCCAGAATTTCATTCTGCCAATTAAAGTTCTGATTTCCAACCCTCAAACGTAAGCCCCTCCTCCATCTCTCCCCCTTTCATTTTTGCCCAGCTTTCCATTACCCCAGCTCTCTCTCGTCCCCAATATCTACCACTATCTCACTCCTTTTCTCCCCCGACCCGCTCTTCTCCCCCCCCAACAACTGTCTCTCTGTTACCCCCCCCTCCCGTCCCTCCTCTCCCCCTGTCTCCAGTCAGACCTCTAGCCTCACTGAACCAGGTCTTAGCGGTATGATAATGTGGAAAGTTGAACTGGCCCCATTACAGCTTGGCTGATGGCAGCGCCGATAAGGCCCTTGATAATGGGTGCAGATAGAGCTGACACAGCGGTCCAATAGCCAGCCCTCTCTCTCCCATTATCATTCCTGCCCACCGATGGGCTCCCAGCGCACTATCTGCTCTCCATTTCCACTCCTGCAACAGATAAGAATGGAAATACTGACTTCATAGCTGACTGATTAAAGTGTCTGCCTTTCTTGATAATACACAGATAAATTATGTTTTTTTTCTTTCTCTTTTGCTCCTTTCCTCTGTCTCTATCGCTTTCTCTCTCCCCCTCTCCTTCTGTTTCTCTCACTCCTTCCTGCACTATCTAGAAAGGAGAGGGGTGGCTGGGAGAAAAACGTCTCCTCTGTTAATTTCTCTTTCTTTGTAGGTTTATTTGAGAAGGAGAGAAGAGGAATGGGGGTGTGGGGGTTGTGGGAGAGATGGCGAGATGGTGTGGTTAATAAGAAAGTTTTAGAGGGCGGAGGGAGTGTGATGGGGCAATGACTCCATTCAAGTGCCTCTCAGGGACTATTACATTAGGAATCTTGTCGACTGACACTCTACAACGTGCAATCACATCGCCATCTGCATAAACAAGCACTGCCTAAACACTCTCTCGCCCCGGGTCACCCGACCAATTTGAATATTCAGACAGGTTCGGCTTTACTGGAAGCGGGATTGTGAGCCGGCTGATTTCCCGGGGAAGTAAGCAGGGAGAGCGTGGGCAGCCCTATCACTGCTGATGACCTCCCATCTGCCATAACACACTCTTCCAGGGTGCTTTTTATCACAGATCGCTCCACCGAGATACTGTGATGCTGATCAAACCGATTATATCCTCATTGTATACAGTAAACCATGTACTGCTGACTTTCCCTTCGTGGGTCCTTACCTGCGTTTTCCAACCATATAACTGTGGATTTTCCTCTCAAGCTTCCTGGATCGTTTTGCTGATGTCAGAGGAACTCTCGTGTCATTAATGATGCAATCTTGGGCATACCTCAAGTCTTGGAGATCCTTCTGTTCTGGCGTGGTTATGCTATTCCATGTGCTTTTGTCTAGGTGACAGTTTAGTAGTTTACTTCTTTCAGTATTTGACCTTTTGTTTATGTGCTTTTGTCTAGGTGACAGTTTAGTAGTAACTTACAGTGGTGGTTAATTAGAACTAAAACTCTTTGGTTGTCAACATTCTTCAAAATATCTTTTAGGGTGATGGTTGCATGTTTAGACCACTGTGGTGGTAAAGGGGCCAATCATTACCACTGGTTTTGCTGTATTTGGCTCCTGTGGTTTGTGGAGAGTGGCCTTCCTACATCCACCTGTGTTATACATATTTTAAGAAACACCAAAGCAATTATGCACTTCATTTATGAAAAATTAGTCCATTATTAAAATTTCTACATTTACCTCACACAACGTGCTCACAATTGTGTCCCCAAACATCAGTCATATCTGCGTCTGAACACGTGATTACATGACAGTGCTTGTATGTGTCTTCTTCTGCATCTGATGCGCAACATATTTATTATAGAGAAGAAAAAAAGAGCTAAACTTGTTAAATTTTGCAAGTTGTTAACTTTATTGGAATCTGTTAAATAATCATGCCTACCTGCTCTGCTGACAGAAATTGTAATTGTGCACACAATAACGATACAGTCAGGATTCCACATCTCAATCCATCAACATGAAATATATACATGATCAATAAAATAGTATACCAAAGCTTTTCTTCTCGATGCTATACTATTATTTAGTTTCTTTTTTTGTAAGTCCCTAATGGTGGTATCTTGGAAATGTGGTGGCGCTCTACCTTCGGCAGTGGTGTGGTTGTCATTTTCACCCACACAGCCCTAGCAATCAGAGAAGTCATATATCTAGAACAATGGTTTTCACGGATTTACATACTATGTATTTTTTCTTTATGTTATAGAAATCAGTTGGTATTAAAACTGTGCCATTAATGATGTGATCTAGTCGTATACTCCTTTCAATATTTGACCTGTTAATCAATAGTTTAATAAGCAGTAATTTAATGTTTCATTTCAAGTGTAAAGCTTTTGTGTAAACTTAACTTCTTTGAATATTATTAATAATAAATAGTTATGAACTGCGTATTTCCTACTTTGAAAATCATTCAAACATTCTGATTTGCATCTTATGTAGCGTTTTGTAATATGTTATGTTGAAAGAAAAAAACATAACATGTACAATATATTATATTACAGTTTTTATTGCACTTTTAGTCATATTAATTGATAACTGCTAAGTAAAGCTGTTATTTGTTAAAACAAACTTGACACAGTTATGAACATGTGATTTAAATAGGTGACAAAATGAGAATTCACCGCATGAAATGGAATTTATAGTACCAAACACAATGTCAAAATTCCCTTCAAATCCAAAGAAGGAATGTGAATTTAAGTAAAATATTGTTACAAACAATTTTATTTAGTTATTATTTAATAATAACAGTTTATGGTAAAAAAAACATTTTAAGGTCAAAATTATTAGCCCCTTTTAACTATATTTTTTCCGATTGTCTACAGAACAAACCATCGTTATACAATAACTTGCCTAATTACCCTAACCTGCCTAGTTAACCTAATTAACCTAGTTAAGCCTTTAAATGTCACTTTAAGCTGTATAGAAGTGTCTTGAAAAATATATAGTCAAATATTATTTACTGTCATCATGGCAAAGATAAAATAAATCAGTTATTAGAAATGAGTTAATAAAACTACTATGTTTAGAAATGTGATGAAAAAATCTTCTCTCTGTTAAACAGAAATTGGGGGGGGGGGGGGG
>CAIGQZ010032545.1:10965216-10987928 GCA_903798205.1 Danio tinwini | reverse complement strand
TCTTAGTAAGCACGTGGGATTTTGACAAAATATAGTATAGTAAAGTAACACATTAAATGAATCATAAATAAAGTAGAATGATTAAAATAGCATTTTAATCCTTTTTTATTATTATTTTTTACAGCATTATGCTGAATACATTTAACTACACAACCATATATCTTCATTATTCAACATAGTTTCTTCATGCTTTTATGTGCGCACACACACACACACAAACATGCATGATACTTCTAACTCGAAAACACTTCACCACCTTTAATGTTAAGATTTCCAAGTGGCACACAAAAGCCAATATGCAGCATTTGAGTTTCTGTGATACTGAGCATTATTAAATCAGATTGTGGACTGAAAGGAATGTATAATCTCTACGAAAACTGTCATTTTAAACCCGTGCTACTGTTAGAGCCCATTTTGATCGCAATCTCCAAGTGAATATCCCTTACTCGCACACAAACACACACACACATGCACACACACTTGGCTCCTTTGCCCTTTCCTCTTTGTGTCGTTTCTGTCTCTGTTCTCCCTCCATACGCAGTGAGTCTTGTCTAAGTATTAGTATTAGAGGCAGCAGTGTCCCCTGAAGTAAAACAATCTGCTGTAATCTATCAGTGTGTTATCGGCCCTATCTGAGAGCCGGAGCGAGCCGGGCCGGGGCCATGGCGCCGTGCTCCGCAGCTGATAAAGTTTCAGAGTTCAGCGATGATGAATGTTAAGAAACTACACCCTCGTTACAGAGGATGTGGACTTGGCAGGGATCATGAATGGGGGGCCGAACATGAAAGGAGAGAGAGAGAGAGAGAGAGAAAGAAAAAGAGAGTGTGTTGGCACCCTGCGCCAGTACACAGGTTAGAGGTCAAGACACTGCTGTTGGACAGACATTCTTGCTTATGTATTTGTTTTTTTATTCTTTTTTGTTTATTTAACCAGGTAAAAAAAAAATTGAGATCGAGATTTTGTTTATAAGGGGGACCTGACTGAGAGGTCTGCAACACATGACTTTGTGAAAGAGTCAAAAAAATTAGAATTTTGAAGAGACAAAAAAAATTTTAATAAAAAAATCAATAATACAGTTTAGTCTTTCAGCAATACAATTTTTTATATGTTTTTGTAATATGTTAATTAAAAACCCATGCACTGAGAAATGGATTCTTGTTGTTCGGTTTAAAGGATTGAACAAAATTATTCAATCGGGATACGTTCAGGTTACAGGTTTGTTATTTTTATTGTTATTCCTTTTTATTCAACCAAGTAAAAAGTAAAACCATTGAGATCAAGATTTCATTTACAAGGGTGACCTGGCCAAAAGGTCTGCAACACATGACTTTATGAAAGATAAAATAAGATAAAATAGAATAAATGAAAATATAATAAAACAGTTAGTCTTTCACCAATACAAAACAAGTTCAGGTTTGACTTTAGGTTTAAAGGTTTATTTAACCAGGTAAAATATTGAGATCGAGATTTCATTTACTAGGGTGACCTGGCAAGGGTCTGCTCTGCAAGACATGACTTTATGAAAGAAAAAAATAATACAATAAAATAAAAAATAATATAATAAATAATACAGTTTAGTCTCTCAGCAATAGAATATAATAGTATGTTAAAAACACATGCACTAAGAAATGGATTCTTGTTTGGTGTATAGGATGGAACAAAACAATTTTCAGTGGAGATCAGTTCAGATTTATTTAACCAGGTAAAAAAAAAAAAAAATTGAGATCAAGATTTTATTTACAAGGGTGACTTGGCAAGGGCTGCAACACAATACTTTGTAAAGAGTTTGAATTTGTGTATAGGATAGAATAAAAACAATTCAATCGGGATAAGTTCGGGTTTGACTCTTATACGATTTTTAAGCTGCTTTATGAAACAAATTTTTACACAATTTACGTTAAGTTTTTTGTGTGTAAAGGCAATCGCTAATTCTGGTCATATGTAAGCAACATAAAATCCTTAAAACACTTTTATAGGGTGCAGTTAAATTCATTTTCGTTATAATTTGAGTGTTTGGAGAACTTAAGGGAATTACAGTTTTGCCTGAGTGGCAATATTCAAATATAATAAAGGTTTTTGGGGAAAATATGTTGGCAAATATAAGCAATATAAATATTTATGGACTGTTATGTTAGTGCATACAAATAATAAAATATTGAATTTGATTATTATCGCTTTATTTTGTGAAAGAAATTGTTACATTTAGGGTTTTTCAATGATTAGAACAGTTTTTGTGAACAAAACAAACATTATTGCAATACATTTTACATAAAGATACAGTTTCTAGTCTCTAAATTGAATAAATAAACAAGAAATATGAAAAAAAGACACAAAGACTGTCATAAAAATGTGCATTTTTGCCTGTTTTAGCACATTAAAAGTATAATAAAAGTTTTAAACTTTTTAATTTCATTATTTTATCACTAAAATATATATTTTTAGATTCATTTTACAAGTACATTTAAAAAAACTAATAAAAACGACAAAATATATATTGTTAAAATTGCATTTTTGTCATATATGTTTGCTTCTGAATTACATTTTTAATTTAATGTTAATTAATGTTTTTTTGTAATCAATTGCTTGTTTTAATATCGATTTCTGAGTAAAAGTTACTTCTGGATCATTTTTTATCAATGTATTAGAAAACATGTTTTTTGTTGTATACTTGCTTTATCTAATCTCTAAATACACTTTCCAAAAATAGTAATACTTCTTATTTAAAAAAACTGTTTAAATAAATACAGCACAAACATCGAGAAATACTTTGACTATTAAATACACCCTAATAAAATGTATAGAATTAATTGCTCCTGCTATCACCCGGCCCTAATTTTAATTCCACCTACATCACTGTATCTTGATGATAAAGTTGCTGTCTTAGCGTCTGAGCTGAAGATTGAAAGTGCTTATCTCTGCCTCTAATAAACTAGTACAGTCGCTTCCCTCATGCGAAAGTTTACAGAGGACAGCTGGATGTCATCTGGACTGACGGCTTTCTGCAATTCTGTCATTACCCGGCTAATTACTTCATACTTCCTCAAAACGGCACAAACTGGACCGAAAAACCAAAAGTCCTGTTACTGTCCTCTGGCCCTTGGATTCAGTGACCTCTCAGCCTTAAAAAAAAAAAAAAGCACATCAAGGTCTCCATCTATCAGGCCGTGTGTCAGGCCTCAAAGTCCCCTGATGACGATGCATTTGATAAGCGCGCAGTACTTAGAAGTGCACAGTGCAAATAGCCGATAAAGCATTATTTTCCTGACAGATATTAAGTGCTTAGAGTTCAAATTTCAGGCTAATAGCTTTTCGGAGTCTTTACCCAAGATTTGTTGTGGTGTAACAAAAATAGCTCTGCTCAGTCGCGGAGGTGGTGGGTGCAGGGGAGGGGTATGCACGATGTTTCGAAAATAAAAAAAGCTTTCTTTAATCCAGATTAAGGTGTTAATAACAGTGTGTTGATTATCGGGTTTAGTTTAATAATATTAATTGATGCTCACGCAAGTTAGTTTTAAAAAAAATTTGCAATCTATTGGTACTGTATGCTGTAGTATAGTTTATTGTTTTGCCCTCTGATTTTAATGATGCAAAAGATATAGACAGAATCTTGTGGAATCTTGTCATATTTAATGTAAAACACAGAATCTCATGGCATTTGTTTGTGAATGTTAAACTGCAAAATGTGATGCTTATGGGTTTTTAGGGGGGGTTCTGTCTATAGACAAAAATTATGGGAAAGAAGAAACATGATTTCATAAGTCATTGTAAATATTTTTGTGTGTGTGTTATTTTTGCATATACAGTTGAAGTCAGAATTATTAGCCCCCCTTTGAATTTTTTTCTTCTTTTTTAAATATTTCCCAAATGATGTTTAACAGAGCAAAGAAATTTTTACAGTATGTCTGATAATATTTTTTCTTCTGGAGAAAGTCTTATTATTTCATTTTGGCTAGAACAAAAGCAGTTTTTAATTTTTTAAGAACCATTTTAAGGTCAAAATTATTAGCCCCTTTAAGCTAATTTGTTTTGCGATTGTCTACAGAACAAACCATTGATATACAATAACTTGCCTAATTACCCTAACCTGCTTAGTTAACTTAATTACCCTAGTTAAGCCTTTAAATGTCACTTTAAGCTGTATAGAAGTGTCTTGAAAAATATCTAGTAAAATATTATTTACTGTCATCATGGCAAAGATAAAATAAATCAGTTAGAAATGAGTTATTAAAACTATTATGTTTAGAAATGTGTTGAAAAAATCTTCTCTCCGTTAAACAGAAATTGGGGAAAAAATAAACAGGGTAGCTAATAATTCAGGGGGATTTATAATTCTGACTTCAACTGTATATTGCATTTAGATGACCTTGATATTTTTTGTCAAAATTGTTTATTCTTAAATAAGTTTATTGGTTACTGTAACTGTTACTAATCTGAAAAGATGCCAGTTTCTTGAAATAACAAAATGCACTCAAAATTATTTTTGCTACAAGTTTCTTATATAAAATTTGCTATTTTAACACAATTTCTGAGGTTTTTTGAAGACAACTTAATTGCTGTATGTTCAATCTACTTAAATTTGTTAAACTTAGTGCCTACTTAAGTTAACTTAACTGATTTGTGTTGAGACAACATGAAGCAATCGTGTGAAACCCAGCTTTTTAATTTACAGTGAATGGTGTATTATGAGTTTTACAAAGAATGTTTTGTAAGTACCCATAGGAAATAAATCAGCTGCTAATAATAATAATAAATTTCAGCTGTTTTCTATTAGAATTAAAATATGAAAATGTATAGGGCAGTATGTGTGGGAGAAAAATGATCTATTTTGATTATTCTTTGTATACTTTGTGTTTTACTTGGAAAAAAGCAATGAACATAATGTTAAAAAAATAGAATTAAAATATGAATAAATAATTCTGTAATTAATTAATGTTAATATTATTTTTTATGGCGGAGTATTGATTAAATTATATAAAAAAAGCTTTAATTTTGATTCTTGAATTGATTCCCTTTTCTTTGTTATGTGTAATAAATGTACAGTAAATTTAATTGATATTTACAAACAATAATCAATTAACATCAGTTTGCAAGTAGTATAATAAATAGTCAGAATATGGTTTCTTGTATGACTAGCCCCTTCTGACCCTATGTTCCAAGTTTCTGAAAAATGTTTTCACAGTTCTTGAGGCTCCTTAAATGAGACCAAATTATAATAATAAAAATTCATCAACCTTTAATATATTTTTTCAGTATATATATTTCAGGTCAAAACAGTTGTATTTCCCGAACATTAAACCAACATAAAATACACAATTAAAAACATAGATGATTGGTGGTATAATCGTGAAATTTATTTTCAAAATCACAAAAATTAAGATTGTAACATTTTTATTTTATTTTGAGGTTTTTGTTGGATAGATTACATCTTGTTTATAGCAACTTAATCATCATCTTTCTCATCACTCCACATAATGTCCACATCTGAGATATTTCCATCTGCTATATGCTCAAGAACTTCAAGGTCTGTGTATTCCGCCAATGATATAGTTTCAGCAATGAATTAGTACATCGATATGGTCTTTTTTAATCTAAAAAAGTTCAATCAGCATTACTGGAGGTTTAATTTCAGTAACCCATTAAACCCATTGTATATCCTAATGGACAGACATATTTGAAAAAATCCTGATCAAAAGCTTGCAATGTTACAAAAGAATTTAATCTTCAATTAGTAAGTGCAATCCCTTTTTTACATTGGCAAACATATCAATAAATCTGAATAAAAACATTGTAAATGTGACTTGCGTCTTTGTCTGGAGTGAAGTGATGCCATGCTGCGTTTCAGTGTGGTGAATTTTGATCAAATTACAAAATGCCAAGCCCCTTACCACCATTTGATTGGATGACAATCATAAACTCTCTTGGACTGCAGGCTTTAAACTAGATGAAATGCTCAGGAACCTCAAAAACATGGACTGACATGTTGTGATGTTCACTGTAATGGACACGGGGTCCGAAGGGAATAGTTTTTTCCCCCACATATGACAATAAAATACTTGACCACAGAACATGAAGACATTATTTAAACAGACTTTTTGTCGTTTTATTATCACAAACATTTTCTCCACTCATGTTTTGATAAGGTGTACAGCACTACTTTTAATGTATATAGTTAATTCTATTTTTAACTCTTTTCACTGCAATAAAACTAGGCGCATGGAGTGTTTTTTGGCTCTGTTTTGAATTATAGTTCTGTACTGAATCAATCAAAAAAGTTCAAAGTAAAAAGAAATGTAAACCAATGACAATAGAAAGTTAAATTCATTTGAATGAATTTGTCCACTGTCTTCAAATTTGAACCCCAACAGACCTTCTTAGGAGCACCACTTTTTTCCTCCTCCTCATGTCATCTTGATAAATGTAAAGGAATTTTCAGTCTTAAAAGCTCTTAAAAGAGGGCTATACCATTGTGATCGCGACAAAGTTCATGAGTGTATAATGGCAGCTAATGTGACGCAGGGCGCGAGTAGCTTTGTTCGCAGAAGTGCAGAGCGTTTAATAGAATCTGATAGGCGTCAGTCCCGGGGCCCAGAGGACAGAGGGCCGACTGCGCGCTCATCAAGGAACTCTTTACTCATCAAGGGAATCAGCCGCGCTCTGAAGGAATAATTTGTCAATAATTGGCCGTGTCAGTCGCGCTAGACATTTGATAATGTCCCGTTTCTTTAGGGTCGGCCCAGCAAATATCTCCAATGGAAAGCAGCGCATGGCAGCAGATCTCGGCTCCCGATAGCACCATTAAGGGCTTTAGAAGTATTTTAGCTGAATTCACACAAAGCAGAAATAGATAAATAAATAATGAAAAAGAAAAGTGGAACATCAACTGTCAGGGAAGTGATATGGACTATAAAAAACATTGGGGAGGGTTGAGAGATAAAAGATTATCCCTTTTTTTCTGTCGCCTTCTTATTGCCTTCTCAGCCATCGCTGAGGCTAATTCGCTTACTCAAGCAATAGAGCAGACTTACAGTGCAGAAGTGTGTGTGTGTTGTCCTGTGGCCCTGTTTTAAGAACACAGCAGTTTTACATCCAACTAAATGGTAACTTTATGTGTTAAATATACAGGTGTCTGTTAGGAATGCACCAAAATGAAAATTTTGGGCCTGAAAAATCTGAAGCCGAAAATGCTGATATAAAGTAATTTTGTAAGACTTCTTAAATGTAAATTAATCATTTAAAACCAACATAATTGTAAAAAAAAAAAAAAAACACAGGCCAACAAAATAACTACATTTTATTGACAGTAAAATGTTATTGACGTTGAATGAGTCAAGAGGCATTGCCATGATAGCACGGTAGCGCTAATGCAGGCATCAAGAACAAGTATACTACATAAAAATGTCCTGTTGGTGTGTTATTCGAACAGACTTTCCTTTTTCACAGTGAGCTTGTGTGGTTTATGCATAGATAAGCATGCGACGAGTCCATAAGCAAGTCAGTTCTTGAGCTTTGGTCAGCTCAGTGTGTTGCAAGTCATTAAAATGAATGGGTTTGCTAGGGCAGTGCTTTCTGCATTTTTTGCAAAAGCGCTTCACACAGTGCAGTGACTGCAGCTGGAGGAAGAGTGAAACCAGCGCACTGAACCCTGTTGGCAGTGCGACACACTGGGCACAGCATATCGGCTCATATTTTCGGCAGTTTTTCATCATTTTTGGTGGCCAAATTCAGTGCATCCTTACTAGTGTCTGTTTCTAGTTTCCAAATTGTTTGGCTGATTCCTATTAATTGCTGATTCTTGCTGAACATTAATTAAAAATGTTATGGTCTGACTCTCAATTCAGTTCAGGTTTATTTGTGTAGCGCTTTTCACAATCATTATTCTTTCAAAGCAGCTTTACAAAAGATGCACATTATTGCATTACAATCAAATTCAGAAAAGTTGAGGTTATAAGTTACCATAACTTTATTAGTTACTAATAACTTTTAATTAATTAACTAGCAATTAATAGCTTTTAATAGTTAAAGTTATTATACGTAAACATAGTAACCTGCAGTTACAGCATGGAAAATAAGTATTGAACACGTCACCATTTTTCTCAAAAAAAATTTCTAAAGATGCTGTTTACTTGAAATTTCCAATGGATGTTGATACCAAAGAAATCCATATGTGCAGAGAAAACTTAATTTAATTAGTTTTCATGAAGTTATGTGTGGTAAAATGAAATAACGCAGGAAAAAAGTACTGAAGACGTGAAGAAAGGGAGGTGTAGAAAGGCAGTGAAAGTCCAGACAGCAGCTTAAATCTCTCCATAGTTATTCAGCAACCCTCTGCCCTTCTTCATTGTAAATTAATATTAGCTGCTTCAGTCCATGCTGCTTAAGTTCAATTTCATGTTAACAGCAACTTTAGAAATAATATTTCCAGGAAAAACATGACATGTTAAAAATGTATTTCCCCCGCTGTATAGTATATAGGTGATATCCATGTGTACATGTTTAATAATGTGTCTTCTCTTACAGATACTTATATATATCAATATTAGAATTTTCTTCCAATTTTCACACACATCCGACATAGGTGCTGATTAATGTTTCTGTTGAGTTTTTCCTAGTCCATTCAAAAAATCCACACATAAGATTAAACCAACAGATGCACAAGTACACTGAATGAAGCCCACATGAAGTACATTATTTTGAGAATATATGTTTACTCTAGTATTAGCGATTTTTCACAAATGAAATTAACACTTATACATATAAACTTTCTGCCTTTTTTACATAAACATGAGCTATGTTCAAAACTACCCAAAATAAATAAAACCAGTGAAGGTCAATATTTGTAAAAATGGGTTTGTTATTGCAGAATCTCTACATGTGTAGTATCTATAGTACGCAGCAAACAATTTTGTGTTTAATAGATGTCTAATAGATATCTAAATGTAGACAGCTTGGTTAAAACAAGGCTAAACTGTCAGTAAAAATCTAATAGACATCTAAGGAGAGCCTAAATCTAGACTAGTCGTCAAATAGACAGATTAGACAGACTTTACATGTGTAGTCATGACTAGTCTAGTTTTGGCCTATTCTTATACGTACATCTATTAGATTTTCTGTAACAGCCCAAATTTAGCATTGTTTTAGCCAAGACAACTATGTTTAGATGTCTATTAGACATCTTTTAAAAACAAAAAATGCTTGCTGGGTATGTTTGTTTGTACATGTTTGTTCAGTCTTCAGCATCTTTGGCATCTATTAACACTTCGTTTGCATTATTAATAGCACATATTTTTCTTTCAATGCAGTCTGTTTACAAGTCTAAAACAAAGATTGTCATTTCTAATTTCTGGCTGGTCAGTTTGTACATGTCTATTGGTTTCTGTCATTCTCTATTTTTACAAAGTACCATATTTATTTGGGATCTTGGATAGTTCAGTTCTTCTGCCAGGTCACTTTGGAAGCATGGGATCCATTATCCGTTTTGGAGAGTCCACGCATTCCTTTCTTCAGATATGGCAGAAAGTCTATCTGTGAAATATCTCGGAATGGCTGACCTTCATCAGATTGCCCAAAATCCTTGATGACAGCCACATTCCAGAGCGCCGCTCGGGTCAGTGGTTGTAGAGATGCCAGCGTGGGCTTGTGGCCACTGGAATGTAGGTTATCGAGTGGATCTACGCCGGTGTCGTTAAATTGTCAGAGTTTGTGTGGGGTCCGTGACTCCGCTCTGGCCGTAGTTTGGGAAGGTGTCCCTTAATGCCTATCAGAACAGAGATCAGCCTGATATGAGCTGTCAGGCCCTGCTCTTGTTCGCCCTGTGACCTTTCAGTCAACTGGGCCCGGTTTGCATGCATGCTTGCTCTTTCCTTTTTATGCAAATGAAACCTCAGAGGTTGCTGAGAGAAGCATCGGTCCTGCCTGAAAACTGAATTGTGTAAATTGGGTTTTAGCGTGAAATTGAGTATGTAAAGTAATATGTTTATTTATGTTTTAGTAGTTTTTGTTGTCTGTTCTTTTCTGGGCTCTGATTTTAATATTGAGCTTTGAATAAAAGAATATACTTTGGAAATTATTATTTAAAAAAAAATTTACATTTTTATTTACATTTTAAATTTAGTAAGTTGATTGTTCTACCTGATGATTGTCTACCTAAGTAGATAATTTGGAATTTAAATTGACTGTAATAATAATTGGAACTATTATTTTTTTATCTGCACATGGTTGTCTACTACAACAGCAACAACAAAAGATACAATTATATTTTATTCTTGAATATTTTAAATGCAGTTATGAGTTTTTTTTTATCTGATGTAATAAAAGCAATTTTCCCTATTTCATAAATTTCATTATTGATCACTATCTTGTAACTGACCAGAAAATCTTTTAGCAAATATAATATTTGCATGATCTTGTACTACAAAAAGGAACAAATATGAATAAATTTGTGTATAAGCACATATATACAATCATAATAAATATTGTTTATATATATATATATATATATATATATATATATATATATATCTCAGTATTATACTTTATTTATATGATTATATTTATAATTTTTAAATAATTGATTTGTTTCAGATTTTTTTAAAGAAATTTAAATATTTTTTTTCTCTGATTGGTTTTAATATCACCCATTTATCAGTTATCTTTTGTAATAATAAAATTCATTATCTGAAATATTATACATCTGTGTGCATCTATTCTATCTAGCATTAATGAAAGAATGCAAGGCCCTCATCTCAACCGCCATGCAAATGCATCTAAAATGGAGTTATAACGTGGAATGAATTCACTGCCATTATGGATTATGCCATGTTCTCACATTACCAGGAAAAACTATTACAGTCAGTGGGTTACTGAAGTGCAGGAGTTCTTATTAATCAGAGCAGTGATAAGTCTTAAGAGTTGAGTGATGAGAATGAGGGGATTGTGGGTAAAGGGCCTGGCTGGGTAGGGAGGAAGGAGACAGACACATTAATATTCTCTTTCTCATGAAAGTGTTTCGCAGAAAGAAAAAAAAAAGGGAAAAGAAAGAAACGAGACATCTATCGCTCTCACCCCGTGCTTTTATTTCCTATTGCCTCATCTTAAATTTTCATTATTCACTGCGAAAAAAGCCAAGCCAAGCCTATTCACACTCCTCTCTGACACCGGCGGCCCTCCTCACACACACGCTCGCATACATTCACTTCAACCAAACACCATTATTAATCATCCCTATCGCTTTCTCCCATCTCCCTGCTATTTGCTGTTTAATCACTAAAATAATATCAAGAGGGGGGGTAGAGGGCCCGTTACCATGGCGACCAAATGGAAAAGGTCAGGGTGAGTTTATCTTATCAGCGATAGAGAATGGTTACTAATTACAGATAGGTACTACCAGTGCTCAGTCCACAGGGCCCTGCCTTAAAACACTATCAGCAATCCACACCAGCCTGATATTAAAATTATCTACAGTCATCCACATACACACACAGACACACCTCATCCTGGCACACATTGGACGAGACAGGCCTCGACGCTCTGTAATGTCCGTTAGCCCAGCTAATTCACAAATTGCACTTAATACTGCTGATAAACAACAGCCTAGCGTGCTAGCTAGCCACTTTTAGACAAGCCTAGCTTTGATTTATGACAGGAGCTAGCACGGATACCATTAATGTTTTACACTAATGGTGCAACGTTTATCAGTTCTAGCAAGTCTTCATCAAATATTTGCTTTATTATTATTATTGTCGTGAAACCAATATCGGACATCCTGACAACAGAGTCCTGTGTGCAGGTGACAAAACGTTCTCTTCCACCACTAAACTCCCTGCTGAAAAATCCAGCTTAAACCAGCCTAAGCTGGTTGGCTGGTTTTAGCTGGTCAACCAGCCTAGTATAAGAGGGGCTTTGGCCATTTCCAGGCTGGTTTCCAGCCATTTCCAGCCTGTTCTTAGCTGGTCAGGCTGGAAAATGACCAGCTAAAACCAACTTGACCAGCTTGGTTTAAGCTGGACATCCAGTCTGGCTAGGCTGGTCAAGCTGGTTTGAGCTGGTCATCTCCCAGCTTGACCAGCTAAGACCAGGCTGGAAATGGCTGGAAACCAGCCTGGAAATGGCCAAACCCCCTCTAAAACCAGGCTGGTCAATCAGCTAAAACCAGCCAACCATCCTAGACTGGTTTAAGCTGGATTTTTCAGCAGGGCTGTCCGTGAAAGCAATGAACTGTTGACCTGAACTAAAGTGAACTGTTTAGTTGGTTTAGCGATGTTCTTCTGAAGCGAGTCACTCTCATTAATGTTTCCCTACCATCATTCGCGGTTAATGACAAACCAGTTGTAATTAGATTTAGCGAGGCTGTGGAGATAACGATGCTAATTAATGGTAGGTGTTTGTGTACGTGCATCCGCACACATAATGTTAAAGGAATAGCATGAAGATTCAGTTATTTACTCACTTTCACAACTTTATGATTTTCTTTCCTGCGTTGAGGTAGATGTTTGTTCAACATTATGAGCAGTGCTTTTGATGGAATGAAAGTAAATTAAGAGTGGTTAGTGAATTGATCGTTTTGATGGATCCCTTGATACGGATCACAAAACCCATTCAAAATGATTTGTTCATTAACTGTAGGCTTTTCCCTTTAGCGAGCTGTTAACAGTTAAAGGTGTATTATTTAGTCAAGCATCGTTTACGTACAGTAGCATTTCAAAATGGATGACGTTCTGCTTTTTTTAATTCAGTGGAAGTAAATCATTAAATGAATTAGTTAACCATTTCAGTCAGATATTTTTGATGATTCAGTTCTCAAAAGGTTTGAATGATTTGTTTATGAATCACTGACTCAATGCTTAATTTCAGACTTATTCTTTTTGAATAACAACATAAATTTGGGTCTGATTGTTATATAAAGTTGGCATGCACAATGTATCGCCTCATATCAGTCTAAACTGAATTTTTCAGTTTTGCTGCTTTTTTCTTCAGTATAAATTGAACTGACAGTGTTTTTGATGTAATGACAGCAAATTAAGAGTGGTTAGTAAATTTATCGTTTGTTTAAGTTGGATTGTTTTGATGAATCCCTTAATACAGATCACAAAACCGCTTCAAAATTATTTATTCATTAAATGCTGTCTATTCCTGTTAGTGAGCTGTTAACAGTTAAAGTTCTATTATTTAGTCAGGCATTGTTTTCATACAGTAGCATTTCAAAATGGATGATGTTCTGCTCGTTTTAATTAAATGGAAGTAAATCATTAAGTGAATTAATTAACCATTTTGTGTCAGATAATTTTGATGATTCGGTTCGCAAAACTGGTTTGAATGATTTGTTTTTGAATCACTGACTCAGTAGCTAAGTTTCCATCCAAAAATGTGAATTAACTTGATGTGCAAAACGAATATTGCATAAAAGACGTGCGAATAAAGCAGCGTTTCCATCCAACGAGTCAAAGAGAACAAAATCGTCACTTCCTGCTTAACTGGCACCAAATATCAACAGTAAAAACGGAGTTTGTTGTGATCAAAGAAGCTGCGTGAATCTTTTACTTGTTTCATAAAGGACTTTCGCATCAGAAGATGATGCTGACACGTGATGAACACGTGGTGCTTTTAAAGCCATGAGACGCAGACACGCTTGACAGTTCTGGAGGAGATTAATAATGTAATAACACGAATACTGAAACGGTTAAGGCATTTTAGAATGACCAAAACAACATTTTAGATGTTTTACAATGTGCTCAGCCTGCTGCTTTATCCATTCACACACATTTTTATCATCACATGATCTCTTATAACAAAATCACATGACTTTTTTACTGCACATACTGAAATATGTTTGGTAAGTGTTTATCTTTTGTGTATTCATCGTAGTTTATCTTTTCTTATCGAATAAAATGTTCCTACTCAGTTATGCACATATGTTTTTTATGCGCCTTTTCAAAACTTATGCGCATCATGGCGTTTCCATCAACCGATTTTTATTTTATTTAATTTTTTATGCAACTATCCAAAATGCGCATAAAAATAGGTGGATGAAAACATAGCTAGTGATTCAGTTCAAACTCATTATTTTTGAATAGCGACTTAAATTTGGGTCTGCTTGTTATGCAAAAAAAAAAACATGCACAATATATCAGCTCCCATATCAGTCTAAACTGTTTTTTTCTGTCTTGCTGCTTTTTCATCAAGATCTGGCAACACTGAGACTTCTCTTGCATTTTAAGCACTATAAATTAAACTGACAGCTAAATATCCCTACAATTTTGTGCCCTCTTCAAATTTCAGAAGCTTAAGTTCCTATTTATTCCTGTTACATGGCAATAATTTAATTCTAGAAGAAAAAAATAGGACTTGAGCGCGTTTAGTTTAGAGCAAACTATTCCTTTAAATCTGTGCATCACTTTACTTCTCTTTGTGTGTAACTTTTATCATTGTACATTTTTTTTGTTAAAGAGAGCAAACAGACATGTTCCGTTTGTTCACGTCTTAGACATGCACATCAGAGTACGCTGGTGTTTCCGTGCACTCCTTCATTTATCATCTTTGACATTTGGCTGTGCTCTCTCTATCTTCCTCTCATCTGAAAAGAACACATTTTTCCCATCAGAAATCCCGTTGTGACTTTTGCGTTCGAGGGGTGGTGATACTTCCTTTCGTGAACGGCATCTCTGTGCGGATCTTTCCTGGGCTGTGTTCCCTCGTCTCCCTCCCATCTCTTCTTTCCCCTTCTGTACTGCTCTCTCTCTCTACATGGATGTTATCGGCGGCACTGAGGGCTCCAGTGATGCCCTGCCTCTTGAAAGTACCCCCTTTCTTTCCTGCTGCCAGCTGTGAGCAGGTTTATATTTAACATACCTACTTCATCTACCCTCACCACCCCCACTCTGCGTTCGTTATCTCTGCCACCCTCACACATTGCTGTATTTTTATTTACTTTTTTTATTTTGTGCCTGTTCGACAATGGTGAAAGATAACATTTCAAAAGCAAATCCTGTTTCTTTCCTTTTCTACTATCCTGCAGATATGATTTTGAATGCCTGTACCTCAGATGTGGCATATACTGTACATACATATGTCCACAGCTGAATAATGTGAATGCATGTAAACATGAGACTTTTGTTTGGCATGTGGATTCTTTAAAATTAGGTTTATTGTGCAATGGGTTTGGTGAGTTTAAACAGCTTTAGGTGGTGCTTTTTAGTCCTGCATTTTTTTGGTTTGTTTGTTTGTTTATTTTTTGGGGTGGTTCTTCAACCAAAAAAGAAAACTCTGTCATAATTTACTCACCATAGTGTTAAACAAATTTATATGACATTCACTCATCTGCAGAACTCAAAAGAAAATATATTTGAAGAATGTTTTGGCTACTTTTAAACCATTCTGTGGGAATAATTTTTTGGTGGTTTGATGGTTACGTGACAACTGAGGTCTGTCTAAAGAATGAGGTGTTTAGTATGTCTGTGTGTATAACCTCTGTGTCTGTCTGCTTCAGCTCCCGGCCAGTAGCTCACTGTATTGTCTGTTTTTATGTGCTTTTATGGTGATTAAGTCATAACAGTTATACTAGAGCCATAAAGGGCTTTTCTCTGCCTCTTCACAAGGAGTAGAAAAGAAATGACACACTCAAACTACAATTTTTATTTACTGTTCAAAATTTTTTAAAGAGTAAATTAACTGCCAATTTTTATTTTTACGAGAGCTTGTCCTTTAAAGCAAAAATAAGTAAATTAATAAATGTTTTTAATTTACCCACTTTAATTTATTCCAAGCTGTAAGTTACTTTTGTTCTACAGTCAAATTTACAGAAGATTTTTAGCTGAATCCTGGCTTTGGTGGTAGTTGGTTATATAATGTAAGATAATAGTTAGCATCCTTGTGTCAAAAAAGTAAAAGAAAATCTCTATCTCTCTCTCTCTCTCTCTCTCTCTCTCTCTCTCTCTCTCTCTCTCTCTCTCCCCCTCTCTCTCTCTCTCTCTCTCTCTCTCTCTCTCTCTCTCTCTCTCTCTGGATGTGGATATGGATATGGATATGGATATTTCCCAGTAATGGGTTGCAGCCGGAAGTGCATCTGCTGCGTAAAACATATGCTGGATAAGTTGGCAGGTCATTCCGCAATATATATTAGGTAATGAAAATTTCATATTCATGGCCCCTGACTATACAATAAGTGTAAAGCCTGGGACACACCAAGGCAACATCAAAGAACTAGCAACTGTGTTGTTGCCTCGCTGTCAACCTGTTTCCTGGATTAACATCTATGTTCCTGGAGCAAAATTCCAATCAGAATTAAGGGATATGTTTATCATTTATGTTAAATATTATGTTGTAATTATGCACTTCTACATGATTGTTATCCAACTAGTATTGCCCTCTGATTTTGGGAATAATTTACATTATGGTTGGGTTTATGGGTAGGAAATAGGTATGGATTATACAGAAATGATGTTCTAGAATCAACGAAGATGTTAATCAAGGGTCGCATCGTACTTGGCAAAATCATGACGTGCGATGCCTCACATCTGTTGTGTCTGGTTGTTGGTCCATCTGGTTCAAGTTGGATGTTTGGTCCTTTTGGTTCTGTCTCAACCAAAACATATGAGAATGTGCATGAACACACCAAACAGACAACAGCCAAATATAATGAGAAATTACTTTCTGCACCTGTGTGAATACAATATAGACTTCTCATGCTCTGATTTTTAGCTGAACAGCCAATCTCAGCATTCTCTTTCTTTGAAGACTGACGCAATCTCTAAATCGGTAAATCGGGCAAAATTCCTCTCACATAAGCCTGATGAGAGGCGACATATTGAACACATCAAACAAACTCACTGGACAGAAACTGACAAGCGGCCTGAAGCTGCCTAATGGCCGATCGTCAGCCTGCTGTTTTCCAAAATGATCAGAATTTTAAAAAAACTTATGCCATTATTGCCTGTGATCCAATGCATTGGCTGAATAGGGAAATCCAAGTCTTTTACACCAACTGGTTCATTCAGACCATTAAATTCTGGTTCAAATGTCTCATTCATCAATTTGTTCATAGTTTATTATGTAGCATGCAGTGTAGTACCAGTCAGTACTGACATTTTAAAAATCTTCATTTCTGGCTAACATTTGAGCACTGTTGAGCGCATACTTAAACACTGCTGATTGGTCATTGTGTTCATGTGCTTAACAGAAATGAGTGTGATTGGCTGTGAAGGTATGAAACCGATTGGCACTGAAATTCCAGTATTGTGACAACACTACAACTACATTCTAAAGCAGTGCTTCTCAACCACGTTTCTGGAGGACCACCAGCTGTGCACATTTTCCATGTCTCCTTAACCAAACACACCTGATTCTTGTCATCAGCTCATTAGCAGAGACTAAAAGACCTGTAATGGGTGTGACAGACAAAAGAGACATCCAAAACATGCAGTGTTGATGGTCCTTCAAGAACGTGCTTGAGAAACACTGTTCTAAAGCACCCAATAATCATATGAAACATGAATGTCTATCATGTTATAAGCAAATAAAGTGAATAAAATTGACTTCATCAACCTTTTATAAAACATAAAAGTCCATGCAAGCTATTAGATGGCCATTTTTCCCAATCCAAAGTCATTTATATGTTACTGAAGTAAATGCCATGCGAGCTTGTTTTTTGCTCAGGCTGGTTTAGTCACCTCCCTCCGCTGTTCTTCTTTGGAAGCATCTCGTGGTCTTGTTGCCCCAGTCTGCACATCCGTGTCTTGTTTGTGTGATCTGCCATGTTTAGTCTTTATTCCGGACTGGAACAGCTGTGGATTTGTCTATACGGGGGAGCTGGAAGATCTGTGCAACCCTTTGTCTTCTCGAAGCTTAGATCTCAGGGTCAGAGTCTGGATAAACTGGTGAAGGCCATGTGCGTATCTGTGTGTGAAGAGCGAGGATCGTCTGGCGTGTGGAGATGATGATGGATCAGCTGTGTTCTGTCGGAGTAGAAAGTGATGGAGCGGTGAAACGAGGGAGGGAGACGAGGATGAGAGGCGTCTCCTCCACATACCGTCCCCATGTCCGTCTCTCCCTTTTCTTCTGAAGAGTCTCAGAAGCATTTTGGGTGAAGATGAGTTTTAAGAGCAATCGCTCTCATCCTCCCCTGACTCTTTCATGCAACACACACAAGCATTATGTGCAAACATGCAAAGTGTGTTGGAGTTTACGACATCTGATATTGAAGTATACTTTTGATATTAATTTAATCTGCACTTGTTTCTTTTGTTGGCTCATGTTTCTTTGATTGAAGATGTTTTCATGGGAAAAGAATGTGTCTAAATATTGCCTCAGGCTTATCCAAGGACAGCTCATATCAATCATGTTAGGGTCTGATAACAAATGCAACAGTGTCCTAGAGTGTCTTTTTTTATTTTTTTTGCAATGTTCAGTGTTTGATGAGGTAAATGTCATTAAATAAAACTATATTAAGATCTTGTATTTTGATATTCCAATAAAAGGATAGACTTGAAAAAAAATTCAATGCACGGTTTACACTACATTCATTCCTCCATGGCGGGGTGCACCAAACTTTATTCCCGTCATGGCTACATTACAGCTTCTCATTCAAACCTTAAGTTGTTGCTGTTTTTTATTATAGCATGTTATAATCGCACCAAAACATATTAAAATGTAAAATAATTATAACAGCGTAAACTTTTCTGTAATCATAGTAGTGCTGTGCATTATTTGTTTAACCCTTTAAGGTTACATGTTGACTGACTGATAGGGGTGCGCAATGCGTGGGGCAAGCAAACACGACTTAGATTTCAGTTATGATGAACACCGTATACATAATTATACTTTTTTTTTTATAGATGAAGGTCTATTGTTCTTCATACAATGACTTTATCTTGCTGGAGTTTACGACCGTTTTACTTCAGGACACATCAATGCTGTTCTGTAGGTCTATTGGACACATTCATAAATATTCCTAGCAAATCGAATAAATGTTGGAGACATACTCGCTACATAAACACGCTAAATCGCACTTAAGTAGCATTCATTTGAGAGCGCACAAGAAAATCTGCACTTGAGCAGCGTATATTTGAGGATGTGCACTTTTTGTGCACAAACAGAGGAAATCGGCACACAAGCTAAAGCTTTGCATACTCTTATTACATGAATGTGATCTAGACTTGTAATACTGTGTTCACAACATTTGTTATTGAAAAAAACGCAATAGGTAGTTGGAAGATCTGTGATCTGTGCCTGCCACCATAGCTGGAAAAAAATCATAGAGGAAGCACTGCATTGGATTTACATTTTTTTTAAGTTAAGTAGTTGCAAACAATTTATTTGGGCTAAATTTAAACAAAAAAATTATGTTGAGCTTTACTAAATGTAATTGGTTTGTTTAAATTCAACCTATATATAAATTGATTGCAACAATTTTGCAAAAAAGATTTTTTTTTAGTGTAGTTCACTCAAAATTACCACTTTACTTATCCCCTTGCTCTTGAGTTTATCAATACATTTCTTTTTTTCTAGCAAAACATAAAGGAAAATCAAATGTTTTATGCTAGATGTGATTAAAAATTGGTGCAATGAGGAAACTTTTATTTTTTTATTTTTACAATAGTTTTATATTATTATTATTACTTTGCTTATAATGTGAGCTGAATGTTCCATGTGTTGGCAGAAATGTACTTCTAATAGAAGTCAACGTATTTGTATTTCATTGCCTTAAAGTCTTTTGTTGTGATCCATAATTCTTAACACTGTATTTGCTGGGAGACAAGTAAAAATAAAGCTTACATAGGTTGTTCACCCCAACATGAGCTTTGTTTTTGTTAATATACTCTCATATATATGTGAGGACACTAGATGTACGTCAGTATTTTTTTCAGTTAAACATTAAAGATTTTAAGCTAAAAACGTGGTCCTTGATATTTCGTAACATGCAAGTTGACAGCTACTGGCAATTAAAAGGAACGTTAAAAGGTATGTGCCTTCCTGTATTACACTTGCATGAGTGTGTGAACAGGTTGTGACCTCAGCGTAACCCTTCAGCTCTGTTTGCACTGATACTCATTATTCCACTAGACGCATCTCGGCAGCTGTTAGCCTGACCTCTTCAATAGACAGAGAGCTTGATGCCGCTTAGGGACTCTTTAGCTAAACATACGCATACATACGCTTGAGTATTGATCTGAAGCACTGTTTGGGTGGTGGGGTGGAAGGGAAGGATGGTACAAAAGAGGTGTCAAATAAATAAGCATGATAATGCTGTCTCCATATGCTTGTTAGGTTCTTTTATGCTGATTTCATGCTTTCCCTCTTTCTTTATTTCTGAATCTAGTGAGCTGCCTACTGTCTGTTAACTGGTGTTAGAATGATAATCATACCTAATTAAGCATAAAACTAGATTTCTTGCATATATAATGAGTGATAAACACATTTTAATTACACTGTTTACACAATTATTTGATGTTTTTATGAGTATGTTAAAACTCCAAGTGGACTTAAGTGTTTGTGTGTACACAAAAGAGAATGTACAAGTGTACTAAAACCATGCAACCATCATTTATTCATTTATTATTTTTAATTTTTTACATATTCAGTTTATGACTTAATTTTTAAATGTTTTCCTTGGTAGAGCAATGTTACAGATACTGGGCAACATTTTATGCACAAATATTATCAGACATACTTTGAAATGCTATTTATTTGGCTGTTTATATGATACATTTGCGTAAAAAAGCCCTTTTTGAGCTTCATAATTAACATTTCATGTAGGACATTGAGACTTCATCAACCAAGTCAATTCAGATTCAAACTGTACGTTCAGTGTTTCGTTTCGTATTGATTTGTTTTATATGTATTTATATATTATATATGTCTGTAAGCCTGAGTGTAGACATAGATGTCATGAACCAAATCAATTTAGATTCAAAATGTTGATTCAGTATAGATATATAGTCAAGCCCGAAATAATTCATACCCCTGGCAAATTCTGACTTAAAGTTTTTATTCAAATGTGAATGTAAGCTGTCGGCGCCAATAGCCTAGTGGTACTGTGTGCCGACATATAGCACAGACGTGCTCACGGCGACCAGAGTTCGATTCCCAGCTCGAGGTCCTTTGCCGATCCTTCCCTTCTCTCTGCTCCTAATGCTTTTCTGTCTGAAATCTCTACTGTCCTATCATAATAAAGGTGAAAACCCCTAAAAAAATAATTAAATATTTCAATAAAAGCTGATAATTATTTTCCCCCCACAATGATGCCTCATGTACATCTTATTAAGATTAAAGTTACTAAGTCAGAGTTTGCCAAGAGTATGACTCATTTTGAGGCTTGACTATATTTCAGATTATCAGGTGCAGCGGTATGTTTTCATTTAACTGGTTTATTACTATACTATCAAAGGATAACATTTTAAAATCTTGTGACATAAACATGAACGCAACATGGTTCATGCTTAATTACTTTCAAAATATCATAGAAACTTTTTATGTTTCGCAAATGTATATAGACAGCAGCTAGTTCTCTGCAGCTCTCACAAGGTCGCCCACTGAAGTTAAGCAGGGTCATTTGCTGGATGGGAGACCACATGGGAAAGCTAGGTTGCTGCCAGAAGTGGTGTTAGTCAGACCAGCAGGGGGCGCTCAATCTGTGGTCTGTTTGGGTCCTAACGCCCCAGTATAATGATGGGGACTCTATACTGCTCAGTGAGCACCATCTTTCAGATGAGCCATTAAACCAAGGTCCTGACTCTCTGTGGTCGTTAAAAATCCCAGGATGTCCTTCGAAAAAACTAGGGGTTTTACCCCGGCACCCTGGCCAAATTTGCCCAATGACCTCTGTCCATCATGGCCTCCTAACCATCTCCATATCATAATTGGCTTTGTCACTCTGTCTCCTCTCCACCAATCAGCTGCTGGTGTTTTGTGTGGTCTGGCACAATATAGCTGCCATCGTGTCATCCAGGTGGATGCTGTGTGAATGAATGTGTGAAGTGTAAAGTGCTTTGAGTGTCCAGAAAAAGCGCTATTTAAATGTAAGGAATTATTATTATTATTATTATTATTATTATCTAAAAAATAATAATAATAAATATATTTCTTTAGTACAAGTGTAATCGTATGAATTCATGATAATACGCCACTAATTTGCCAAAGCCAAAAATTTCTTTACATTTTCCAGTGAGGTCAGCCCTACATTTTGAAATTTAAGAATCATTGTCTCTTCATTAGAAAAATAAATTGATTAACCAACATTATCAAATTGTCTTGGCACATCTTTGTCCAATAATATTGCTTTGGTAGTCTGTTATCTAGATTTTGAAAGCACTCTTTAAGTCTTATGAACACTTCCGCTTTTAATAGTAAACAGACATTTTCCGCTTGGCTCCTCCTGCACTTGCTGTAAGGTGGTGTGAGAGGAGGAGAGAGGGGGAGTGAAGTTGCCAGGCAGCGAGTGTGGAGACCCTGGACTATCGAAGCCAGGCACGCAGACAAGAGCCAGAAGATAAGCCGCCTGATAAAAGATAGAAAATAGCAGCAGATTTCAACTTTCCCACCATCCAAGATTCACGGGGAGGAGGGGCAGCTGAATCAACTACTTATTTCATCCATCCGTATCTGTCTTTCCCCACGAACAACTTGGAAGGCTATTGAGAAGACACACACACACACACACACACACACACACACACACACACACACACACACACACACACACACACACACACACAAACACACTC
>CAIGQZ010032545.1:10952086-10965116 GCA_903798205.1 Danio tinwini | reverse complement strand
CACACACACACACACACACACACACACACACACACACACACTCAATCTTAGCAATGGACATTTCACACAGAATGCACACACACTAACACATCCAACATCTATCCTGACCTTCAGCAGAAAAGGTTCCTCTGCATCACATGCCCTTCCATTCACTCTTGTTTCTTTCCCTCGCCCCTATAGTTGTTTCTTTTCAATCATTCTCTCATGCTTGCACACCATCTAATCCCTCCTTTTTCTCTATTCGTATCTTTCTCACTCTGCAAACAAACACAAGCGCACATGTTTAGATATGATCCCGCGTACTCACATGTGTGGTGTGTTTAGTCTATTTCTGCTGTTGAAGCGATGGGAGGAAGGTAGGAGGGGTGAAGCAGAAGTGTGTGTGATTAAGTATCAGTTAGGGTGTTTAGTGCTTGCTTTCATGATGGGGAATGCACTTGGGATTGTTGGTTTTTTGCTTTCTCAGAGAGTGCTATTGTCTATTATTTTGCATATATGCAGTACATTATCATTATAAAGTATTTTGAAGTGTTTTTCATAATTCTTGGGTCACCACACCTACAGTTATTTAATTAAAAACAGTACAATTCTAAAATATTCATTAGGAATAAAATGAAATGTATTTTAAATAATAGATAAATAATAAATTATTTATAAATATTGATAAATATTTACTTAATTATTCATTCATTCATTTTCCTTCGGCTTATTTATCAAGGGTTGCCACAGCAGAATGAACCGCCGACTATTCCAGCGTATGTTTTACACAGCCGATGCCCTTTCAGCCCCAACCCAGTACTGGGAAACACCCATACACTCTCACATTCACACACACACTAATACACTATGGCCAATTTAGTTCACTTTTACTGCATGTCTTTGGACTGTGGGAGAAACGGAGCACAGAGGAAACCTATGCGAACACAGGGAGAACATGCAAACTCCACACAGTATTGCCAACTGGTTGAGCTGGGACTCGAACCAACGACCTTCTTGCTGTGAGGCGACAGTGCTAACCACTAAGCCACCGTGCTGCCTGTTAATTCATTATTAAAGAATAAATTAATATTTAGCATCATTGCAGTATTCAGGGTTCTTTCATAAATCATTTTAATATCCTGACTTGATAGTCAAGAAATATTTCTTATGAGTAGAGAAGAGTCTTCTACTAAATATTTGTAATTTTTGACGTCATTTGATTGTCACTGAAAAACATCATTTTTTGCAAAATAAAAAATGCTACTGTGGATCAAAATCATAAGGAGTTTAAATACAAATGCTGTTTTTGAAATTTAAAAAAAAATTTTTAAATGTGGACCCAAATCATAAGGATAATGACAATTATTTAGTGTGCTCAGTTTCAAATATTTAATTGTCTTAAAAACAACATTATTATTATTATTATTATTATTATTATTATTATTATTACCAGGGCTTGACATTAACACGTGCCAAATGCAGGTAGATTTCAACTGTGGCGGATTACACAGCCACTCCTACTAAACACTTTGGCTGGTTAAAATAAATATTTAAATTGTAGTTTTCTTGAAAAAGCAGAGTTTAAGGCCAGCATGAGCAAAAAAAAAAAAACATGTATATGAGAGGAGGATCACGCGTGTGGTGAGACAGGCTCAAGATCTGTCTTTTTTAACAGCAGCGGTTGCTGTCGCTTTAACAGTTTTTAAACATATTTTCAATGGGCCTACTGTTAACTGTGTGCACGTGATCATCCTTTTATTATCGCAATGTTTTTCACCTGCTTTCTTTTGCTTACTGTTTTTTTAAACTAAGAATTATTTATTTTTTATGTATTTTATTTTTGGTGCAGCTAGAGAAAAATGTGCCCTGAAAAGTCAAGTGAAATAAAAAGTAATTACAATTCGACACTATGAAACCACAGCCCATTTGTTCATGCTCATTGAGCAGGGTCATGTACAACACAAAAAGTTAAATGAATGAGGAGGCATGTGGACATAACACAATCCAAATCAAGTCATTTAGCATTTAGCATTTAAGTAAAGTCTTTAATGCATAAAATATATTTTCCCTACAACAAAATTGTGGCTAGTGAAAATGGCGAGTGGCTAGTAATCCCACAGTAACCGTGGCTGGCGATCAAAAAAGTTAATGTCAAGCCCTGATATTACTATAAAAATATATGAATAGCTGAAAAAGGTCACAAAAAATCCTTGGTCAAAGGTGTGGGGAACTCGCCGGCATTATCTCCATCCATGTGAATATGAAACTTTCAAACCTCAGTCCTATGTAACAACCTGAAATATCCAGCATCAGTTTTTACACTGATATGAAGTTTAAATACAAGCAGTGAGAGAAACACAAAGACCATATCAGCCCATGTGTTCCAACAAGTAAAACAATCATCAGACTTATTTTGTCTGGTTTTTATTTTTTTTACTCTCTACAGGAAGACTCTGATAAATTGGTTGGAGCAGGTTAGCTGATCTGTACTTGCAGGGGTAGTTTTTCTCTCAAAGGGGCATGAGAAATACCGCCAGACGCACCATTCATCTCTATGGCGACCCGGCTGGCTTGTAACCTTCCTGATATCGTTGCCGACAATCACACCTGCCCTACGAGGACACAAAGAACAATTTCCAGAGGAGGGGTAAAATCTGATCTCTCCCCTGTTCTGCGAATCCATCTCTTCTGTTTTTATTCCTCCTTTTTCTTTCTCTCTCATTCAGCCCTGCTATCGCCTCTCCTTGACCATTATCTGTCAGACGGCTCCTGCTCATTAAGGAGTTAATTTTCTCCTCTCTATCTCTGATTAGTATAGTTGAACCTAAAGCGCTGTGAATTCTTTAAATTTTTTCCCCTCCTTGTTATCAAAAAGGGGAAAGGGGGGATATTTAATCGTTTAAGTAGTCTTCCTGGGGAACTGCTGCCGCTGTTTCTTTTCTCTCCTTCCTTCTTCCCAGCAATGTAAAGAAATCCTGCCCAAGCCGCCCAGCTCAGTAATTCAGTTTTTAAAGCATGAAGAAGAAGAAGAAGAAAAAAAAAAAACGACTTGATGAAATTCCACTATCAGCTCCGAACCAATATGCAAAATATCTCGCTGGAAATCAAATAGCTATTATGTTTTCATTTCCACGTCGGCGTATTTGCTTAATGAAGAGGAGACAGATCAGACCGGTAGAGTCTGCAGGAGGCGATAACCGGGAACGGCTCGCAGCTATCCAGTCAGAGAGAGAGGGAGAGAGAGAAAGAGAGAGAAAGAGGAGAGTAATGGGGAAAGGAAAGAGCTTGCACAAGCACAGAAAAGGTATACAGACAGTAACGTGATGGAGGGATGCAAAAGGCAGAGTAGGAAGCGTAGAGAGTGAGAGAAGACGATAAGGAAATCGAGGGATGCCTTTAAAATGTGCCTCTTCGCAGTGTCCTGGGCTCGCGGCTGTTTGATGTTTGACAACCTGCTGACAAATCCGCAGCGAGGATCAGTCAGGCCCGTTTGAAGTGCTCCGATGCCCAGCGCACATGAATATCATCAGCACACATTATCACCTTACAATAATCAGCCATTATCATAAGTATTATAATCACTCACTCGTGTGATTTGACTGATGGAAATGAGAACAGTATCTCTGTGCGCTGTTTACTCTTTTTTTATTTCATTATTAACGAGTCTCGTCAAGTATAACTCTATTATTTGTTCTTGCGAGCGTGAGTTGTCTTAAGAGTTTTTCCATTTAATTATTCTTCTTTGTTTAGGACGCCGTTCTTACACTTTATGTTCATGCTTTGGCAAGTGCAACAGATATTGAGTAAATATGCAGCATGGTCCTCCTGGCTGTGTTTTATTTCTAAGCATATCTCGTTGTTCTCCTTTTTATTCTTCTTTTTTTTAAAGGAAAATTGTAGGTATTGTTTACATCTCACGTCTTTTGAAACTTGTAGGACGTTACTCTGTGAAAGGCAATTTTTATAAATAGTTATTTATAGAAGTATGGTCAAGCATTTGTACCGACAGTGGCATTATTTTGACTTTGACTTAAATATTGGTCTATTTCTCACAAAAACTTATATTTTCAAACTGAAAGTGTATATAGTCATAAAAGTGTATATAGTCATAATTCTGACAGAAATGTGAGATATACATTTCAGAATTGTGAGGAAAAAGTATTCTGAATTGTGAAAAATTCTGAGTTTCACATTAATTTGATTTAAAAAAGGAGCAATTAAGTGGGAAAAACTTGTATTTTCAAACTGAAAGGGTATATTTCATAATTCTGACAGAAATGTGAGATATACATTTCAGAATTGAGGAAAACGTTTTCTGAATTGTGAAAAATACTGAATTGCATATTAACTCACTTAAAATAATAATAAAGTAGCAATTTTGCATGAAATTTGAGAAATAAAGCTAAAATCGATGGACTTAGATTAGATATAATTTTGCTATTGTGAGCAACATTTCAGAATTGTGAAAAATTCTGAATCTCAGATTCACTATTTTTAGAAACCGTGTTGCAATTGTGGTGAAAAAGTCTGAAACTGCCATAACTGAAAAATGGTTTCAGGTT
Organism: Danio tinwini; assembly: GCA_903798205.1. Classification (NCBI taxonomy): domain Eukaryota; kingdom Metazoa; phylum Chordata; class Actinopteri; order Cypriniformes; family Danionidae; genus Danio; species Danio tinwini. The sequence goes on along the minus strand of CAIGQZ010032545.1, from coordinate 10,960,575 downwards.
GATCCTCCAACAAAGACTCAATGGATAGGGATTGTAAAGGAAATACACTGTGTGTAGAAACTGACATTTAATATAAAGCTTAGTATTTTATACTTACTTACACTAATGTATTGGCAAAAATAGACTATGTCATTGTAAACAATATGTAATAATGTTCTTCAAATCTATTGACTTGATTTTATAGCCCATATGACAACCACTTTGTTCTTGTTATTTTCTTTTCTTCCTCTTCTATTTTTTTCTAAATAAAATTGAAAAAGTAAAAAAAAGAAAAACTCTGAAGTTAGAGAAATAAAGCTGGAATTGATCACCTGAGTTAAGATATAAAGTAAAAAAAGATCATATTTGCAGAGAAAAACATTCTCTGTAACAAAATTCAAAACTGAAAAATATATTTTTTTTTTCTTAGAATTAAAAGAAATATTTTCTTAAACTTGTAATTGTGAGAAACCTGAGTCACAGTTTTGAGAAAACAGATTATAGACTATTTATGAATTGTAGGGCTCTTTGTTCTAGGAAGTGTAAATATATAGACCTCTAGTTGTGGCTTTAGCTTTGAACAATCCTCTCTAAGTTCTTCACAACTTTAATTAAATTTACAAAATAAAATACCTGGTAAAATCTGATTACAAAAAAGGTCTAAAATTTGCTAGAACTGAAGATAGAATAGTGAGTTTTGCAAAAAAAGTTTTGCAAGAAAGTTGCTATTTTGAAAAGTCAAAATAATGAGGTGAAAATCTAAATTGTGACATAATACAAACTTGGAAATGAGAGAATAAAACCCTATAAATTACCCTTCACAAAAAATGGGTAACTTGTAATTGTCCCTGTGTTGCTGAAGTTGCTCCGTTCTCCTGGACGAACACAAGAGTACTGTTCACTAGCTCATTACACACTGCATGCTGTGTTGGCAGAAACAGAGATGGCGTGAGTGTTGGCAGAGCTAGTGAAAGTCCACTCCTGTACAGCAGTGTGTGTCCGCAGAGCTCCTGCCAGTGGTGCTCAAGCCCTGAGGCTCAGCGCTTATCTGCGGTTCCATGCGACGCTGCTGACACCAGCCTCGTCCAGCACTCTCCACTGCCTCATCAATCATTTCAGCACATTTTCAGCTCTCTTTCAGATCAATAGTACTTTTACCTGGCTGTATCTCCACGTATTTCCTACATCTGATCTCATCATGATGCCTTGCGTAAATTTTGGGAGTCACTTTTTTTAAACTGCAAACAATCAGCGAAAAGCTGGATGATAAGGTGTCATTATCCTTGTTTTAGGTATAGTACTATGGTGCTCACGGCGACCCAAGTTTGATTCCCAGCTCCAGGTCCTTTTCCGACCCTTCCCCTCTCTGTTCTCCCAGTACTTTCCTGTCTGTAACCTCCACTGTCCCATCTCAATTAAAGGTGATAAACACCCTTAAAAAAAAAGAAAAAAAATGCTTAATGAAAATGTCAGGATCTGCACACATTTAGAAAATTTTTAAGTTTTTTATGCGCACAACTGAGTAGGATAAACTTTTTATTCAATACAATTTTTTTTGCATAAACTACAATAGAAAACATTTACTGAATCTATTCCAGCATGCACATCAAAAAAGTCACGCAATTTGTTTATAACAGATCATGTGATAACAAAAATGGGTGCAATGGGACAAACCAGTGGACCAACTACATTGCATAACATCAGATATGTGGTTTTGGTCATTCTAACATCCCTCAGCCAAAATCCATCATCAAAGTGGTTTGGTATTTTTACCTCCCAAAACTTTATTTACTTTTAAAAAGTGTATTTTTTTATATTTTTTTTATTGGTGATTAACAAGACCATACATAGTAGCATATAATACAGAATAAGAAAAAATACAGACTGTCTTAGTTTTCTTATTTTCCCACTGTCCCCTCAAAATAAAATAAAAATAAATGAAACTTATGAATTAAAAACAAAAGTAAACTCTGAGAGAAAAAAGAAAAATAAATAGGGTGTCACAGTAGCGCAGTGGATAGCACGATCGCCTCACAGCAAGAAGGTCACTGGTTTGAGCCTAGGCTGGGTCAGTTGGCATTTCTGCGTGGAGTTTGCATGTTCTCCCCGTGTTCGTGTGGGTTTCCTCCGGGTGCTCTGGTTTCCCCCAGAGTCCAGAAACATATGCGCTATAGGTGAATTGAGTAAGCTAAATTGTTTGTAGTGTATGTGTGTGAATGACAGTGTATGGGTGTTTCCCAGTGATGGGCTGCATTTGCATTGTAAAGAATATTTCTTGAACGGCTTCGCTCCCAAAGCACAAGTCAGTGGTGTGGTTTTGGTTTGAACACTGGGGAGGTTGAAGTAAGAGTGTTCTTGATTTATTTATTTATTTTCATTTATTTTAACAGGTAGATAATGGAGGGGAATACAGTATTGGGCGGTTACCTCTTCCCTATCCCCGCCATCAAACTAGTTTAATTTATTTTGTTTATTTAACTTAATTTATTATATTAAAAATAAACAACAGTGGCTTCGACTACCTCAGCAAATTGCATTTTTTTTTCTTTTAGATATTTGGCAGCAGCTTATCAGGAAGTGATGGATTTGTTCTCTTTGACTCATTTGATGGAAACGTTTCTTTATTTACAAATGTTTTATGCAATATTTTTAGTTTTGCACATGAATCAAATTTGCATCTTTGGATGGAAACATAGCTATTATTCTCCTCCCAGTCGAATATTAACAAACAGCTTGATGGAATTAAGAAATTAGATTTAGCTAATTGTGAATAACACCAAAAACTTGAAACAAGTCTTTCTGCAGAAATAATATGGATGTGTCAACACAATCTCACGGCAATTCGTAACTTTTTGATTTAGTGGCTAATTCGTATGAATTTGTACGATCACATTCATACAATTTAGTACGATTTGCTCATCACCCAATGACGGTGGGGTTGGTTGCCACGCCTCCTTTTTAAAATCGTACGACTGAATTAGCCACTAAACTGACAAAATGTAAAATACTTGCGTTTCTCGTGAGATCAGACTGGATGTGTTGAATACAAAGAGAAATGACTGAACTCAAAAGAGCTTCGGCCACCACAGATATGTTTGTCACATTAAAACACCAAGCGTGTTATTCTTATGATGGATGAAAATAAAGCGCAAAGGCAAGCATACACAATTTTACGATGTATTTGGATTATTTGTAGTGCATTTAAATTTATTTGTTTCAGTTCAGTTGATTGGACATTTCCCAAACAGGAAGTGCGACCCATAATTTGAAACATGGTTGTCATGTGTGAATATAGGTGGATAATATTGAGTTCTTAGATTAGTTTAAAACACATTTGAGCAAATTATGAAGCACCTTTTGATTCCTGCGGGTTGCTTTTTTTTCTCAAGTGCCCGATATCCAGGCTAACCCTTGGATCCAGCCAATTAACATTACTAAAAGTGTTTTAATGCACTTGGCTCTGATCAATGTGTGGTTACAGGTCAGGTACTTTCTTTAAAACAGACAGACACACACACTTAAACACACAGGCTTCTTTCACTGTTCTCCTCGAAGTATCTTTCTTCACAAATCCTTGATCTCCAGATACACGAGGTGTTGCTTTTTTTCTACTGTGTTTGGGCTGTTTGGTAATGTGGTGATTAACGTGAGGGTGAGGAAGTTTGTTCGTTTAATCAGAGCTCAGGTTTGATGTGTTGTCTCTTGGTTTAATCACCGGCGTTAAGCACACTGGTTTGATGTGGACGGGGCTGCTTAATAAAGCACTATCTCCACTGCCTTCATCAGCTTTCTCACTTTGTTCTGCCTGTTCGAGTGGCAGTTTTGACTCAAAAGTGTGTCTTTGAGTTCGTTGTCTTTCTTTTGCTTTGCATAATAGACGAAATAAGAGCTTTTTCGATTTGTTTTAACATGGATAATTTTGAATTTTTTAAAATTATTACTATTATTTTATGTGACGAAGATAACAATACTGATTTGGATGCCGATTTATAGAAGATGCCCACTAAAATGTTATTCGTTGTAAGAATAGTTAATATACCAGAGAATCCAGTTTAAAAGTCCATTTACTGTGTCAATATCTTTAAAACCACTATTATATTGAGATATTATATAGTGTTGTATGCTTACTTATTGTTTATAAATACACAATATTTTGATACGTACAGGTCGGAATGTTTACATACAAGTATATGTTGTAGCCTAACATTATTTCACTCATATTTTGACATTGATTATCAAACAAGAAGTTATAAAATCACATTAGTTTTTTTATGTTGAATTTTGAGCAGTGTAAATAAAAACCTTATTATTTATACATCTTTTTTCTGCAAATGTATGGCAAAGAAAATCATTTGCTGACATTTTAATTGTCAAGAACTTTTCTTCTGTGTTCAGTTCTGTGAAAGATGCACATTATTCTCCGTATGAGATGAAGAGGGAGAGCAGAAACTTTTTCCGCGCCATTTGATGTCAGCAAGCAGTGATGCGGCGATTTATTCATTTAACCCGAGCAGTAATAGGAAAGAAAATCATAATTCAGACTTACATTTAAACACGAAATGTAATTGGAATTTTAAACAGAGAGGCCCCTTTGTACAATTATGATTAAAGGGAAATTAATTGTATGAAAATGTCGCCACAGATATAGAAAATTAGATCTAGCAAGGCCCGGACTACATTCTAAAAATATGGCGTATGGGATCGATCTTTTTTTATATTTCTCTCTCTCACGTCCTTTATTGCTAAGGTCCAAATCTAAGTGTGTTAATTTTATCTGAAATTACAGTGAACCATGCAGGCGTGGAAGTCGAAATTAGCCTAAAGATGTTTCATTTACAAAGACAGAAACACTTTGTCAGGGAGCGATTGTTTCCAAGCATTATCTCCGCCTCGTTTTAATTGCTTTGGAAGTGAAATTAACAGAATTAGAAAAATTGCCTTTGCCTTTTTCTACAAGGCTCTTTATTCACGGGTATTGTTGTGTGCTTTGTATAGATTATAGGCCTCTTTGTTCTAGGAAGTGTAAATATATACGCCTCCAGTCACGGCTTTAGCTCCGAACAATCTTCTCTCTGTTCATCACAACTTGATGAAAATTAATTTATAACAAAAAAAATACTGTGGTAAAATCCAATTTTCCAACCTCTGGTAATTTTGCTTTAGATGCAGATGCATAAAATAATGTGGGTGTCCTGGTCGAGTGAAAATGTGCTTTGGTGAATTTGTGAGATTCTCCTCAACACGCTGTTGTTTTGCTAATCTTAAACCTCATTAGAATAACAATACAGGGTTAAATTAACATGCAAACCGTTGTGGTGTCCACTACAGTAGCGCTCCACTGGCACATATTGTATTTTAATATTCTTAGAGAGCCCTTTTATTGCAGGTCTTATATTAATTAATTCATACAAAACCGAATTTCTGTTAAAAAAAATATAAATACCATCCCCATCTGCAAGGATCGACTAATTAAATAAGCATTTTAAACACCAAACGGTTGGTTATCTCATTATGGTTAGAAAGTGTAAGGTTTTTGTTCAACCGCTGCCAGCTGGGAGTGTATTGAGTTTTGCAAATTACTTAATCACCTTGGCCAGTGATACAACACCCACACCGTGTTCATTTACGTCCTTGTGGTCTGAAGCTCTGGGATTTCCAACCAATTAAAGCAGTAAAAGGCTTGTATGTTTGAAATGAATCAGAATTTCTTTCTTAATCATGTACTTTATCACTTTTTTATTTACAGAACGCCCTACTTCCTTTAAGACATTAGCAGGGTATATTTGCATTATCTAAAGCCTCTCAATTGAGACTTTGCTGTGATACGGGATCTTTTAAAAGGCTTTTCAACGTCGGATGTCTTTTGTTTTATATTGCTTCTCTTTTTATGACCCCTCTCTCTGTGTTTTTTCTCTGCAGGCTCTATTGGGGATCTTAATGGAGGTGAGGATCCATCTGATGATGTCAGCATGTCGGGAGAAGAGGGCGGAGCTTCAGATCAGGAAGACTCTGCTGAGTGTGACGGTTCAAGTCCGCATTCGTTTACACCGCTTTATAATGAAGGTGAAATGAGGATTTCTTAAACCGCTGTCATGTGAAGTGTCATTAGAAGCTGCCTAAATGTTGACTACAGACCTTTTGGGGTCTGATTAACCATCGTTTTGTGATGAAACAGATTTAGCACTGAAGTCTATTGATAACAGTGACAACAAGTTCATAAAGGATTCCGGAAATCAATAATAATAAATAAAGAATAATAAAATTGTTTCATTTTGACATTTAATTTAAAAGAAAACAATTCATATGTACTCACTCACTCACTCTCATTTTGTTCTAAGCTTGTATAAGCTTATATTTTAATACCACTTGGGTTTATTAATTAATGGCTTATTAATGAATAGTTTTTTATTTGTGAAGTACATATTCTACATGATTTTATTCTACATTTCTAATCCTACGCAATACCTAAACCTAACTACTCTCTTAATAGCTATTAATAAGCTGCAAATTAGGAGTTTACTGTAGAAAAAGTAAATAGGTAATCGTTTGTTAATAGCGAGAATTCAATTCAGTTCAATTTAAGGAACTATCCCACTGGAGTTAGAAAATTAGACTCACACACAACAGCAAAACACAAATGCACTTACACAATTATTTAAACAAAAATACTATGTAAAAAAACTATTTAAAAAACCAATGCCAGTGGGAATAAATGTCTTCTTGTACTTAGTCTTTTTTTTAAAGGGACATTATACCGTCTGCCAAACTTAAACTTAACTTAAATGTAACTTAATGTAACATAACTTAAAGGTTGTACCCTAAAATAATGTAAATACAGTTTTAGGTGATGTTCAATGTGAACTATCATTGTTTTGGAAAACAGTGTGAAGTTTTATTATAATATTCATTTAAAAAGTATATCGGTTGGGTGTAAATAATGAATAATTCACTAGATGAGATGAAAAGCTTTGATAAATCATGTTTCCTCTGAAGAGAGCCTATCGTGACTTAAGAATAGATTTTTTTTATACTCTGTTTAGTACTTGGAAGTGTTATACATCATCTTTTATAGACATATAGATATATTCCATTGCTAGAATAAGTAAAATAATTAAGCTTTTGCACTCATGGATATAAATAGTGGTCTGTTTTTCCAGCCATAAGATATTTAAGTCACATTCTTAGTTAAGATTTCTGTTTTTCCTCTCTCTTTTTTTATTTAATCTGTAAAATTCCTGTTCTTGTGAAATTGGGAACTGAGGAGATAAGAGACGGTTCGTTGGCTGCTTTTGATAAACGCTTGGAAATTCTGTCAGGTGCTAATCGTGACTAGTTTAGAGATTGTCCTGTTTTGTTTGCGTCTGCATATCCGTTTGAACATGCGAGTATGTTGCATTCGCAAGTTCGCATTGGTGATGATATTTGTCATCATACTATTTTCCGCTGAAAAGAGGGTCTACATTAACCAGTTTCTTTAGCTCCTTTTTTCCCTCTATCAATCTCTCGCCTCCACCCCTCGGGGCTCCACTGTTGCCCGGTGCTGCTATTATCAGCCTCTGTAAATCAGCCGTGTTTGACGAACCTGCTCTTTCAACCTGCGATCAATACCAGGTCTTTATCAGGCCAGCAGTGGCTAATAAAGGCAAGCTCCCTTATCCACCATCTGGGAGAGAAAGAGACAGGCGATAACCAACTGATAACTGCTTCAGAAAAACACTCAACCAGTCACAGGACACACAGTGCCGATAACCACCTGTAAAACATAAATATCAAGGAAAATACCAGCTTTTAATAATCATTAATGGCAAAGCAACCTCTGGTGTCCATCTAAGCTAGTGAGTCTAAAGCGATCCGTATGATCTGATGGTGAAGTTCTCGTCCATATCAGCTGATCAAATTTAAGCAAAGATGGCTTCGTGTTCCAGAACACCTTTTTTATCTGAAGTCGATTGAGAAGATTTGATCACTGGCTTGATCCATCTTATAGTTTTGCAGAGAGTGAAATGGATAACTGGTGGAAAACATCTAAAGCCTGTTAACATTTGGTATTAAGATGCACTTTTGTCAGTCTGATCACTAGTGGACAACATTAAACACTGGTGTGAACAAGGTCTCAAACTTTTAAGCTTGTTCACTTTCAGTGAAATCCAGTGGATTTAAATGGATTGCTTTACATAGTGTAACACTTGTGGTCAAATGCTTTCAAACAACTTTTGTGTTGAGGTGGTTATTAAGGCTGCACAATATTGAAAAAAATTGACATTGCAATGTTTTGTGTGTCTGTGATTATATATTGCGATATAAATAACATTTCACCAGATGACTTTATAAATAGCTTTTGGTAAGAATTCAGGTACAGAGGGTAAATAATCAAATGTAGAACAGCACTCACCCACTCACCCACTCACCCACTCACCCACTCACCCACTCACCCACTCACTCACTCACTCACTCACTCACTCACTCACTCACTCACTCACTCACTCACTCACTCACTCACTCACTCACTC
>CAIGQZ010032545.1:10940049-10952076 GCA_903798205.1 Danio tinwini | reverse complement strand
CTCACTCACTCACTCACTCACTCACTCACTCACTCACTCACTCACTCTCATGTCGTTCTAAGCTTGTTTAAGCTTATATTTTAATACCACTTGGGTTTATGGGCCCGTTCTCATTAATAACTAATGGCTTATTACATGCCTATTAATATATTGGTTTGTATTTATGAAGTACATATTCTGCATGATTTTATTCTACATTTCTAATCCTACCCAATATCTAAACTTAACTACTATCTTAAGAGCTATTAATAAGCAGCAAATAAGAAGTTTACTGTAGAAAAAGTAAATAGGTAATGCTTTGTTAATAGCGCAAATTCAATTCAGTTCAATTCAATTCAGAGGTGAAATAATCAAATGTACTATAGCACTGCATAGATTTTGTTGTATAAATAATTAAATAAATATTAATTTAATAATTCATGTCATTTAGTTAAACATTAATGTAATTTAAAAAAAATGTTATTAAAACTCATCAAAGAGTCACAGGTCTTAAAAACACATGTAAATGATCAACTTTTGCTGTATTATGGTAAGGATCTTCAACGACTGTGGCTCCTGGTCAACTATAATCCCAACATTGCAGTTTTTGCGCTGTCACTATTGCGCATGCACACAGTGCGATATTGATGCTAAAATGATTTATTGTGCAGCCCTAGTGGGTATTGTGATTAGTTTGGCATTTTGATTCTCATTTTTATTGGTTTTTATTTGATTTCACTTTCCCAGGGATGGGTTGCAGCTGGAAGGGCATCCGCTGCATAATGGATAAGTTGGAGGTTCATTCTACTGTGGCAACCCCTAATTAATAAAGGGACTAAGCCAAAAAGAAAAAGAATCAATGAAGGATTTCAATTTTTTACTTTATTATCAGTTTATCATTTAAAATATTTTGCAAATGTGGAATACATATTTCAATATAAATGCTTTGTCTTAATACAAGAGTATTATTACATCAGAGTTCAAATAATTGTTTTATTACTTTTATTTGAGTTAACAAAAACTGTAATAAGAAACAATAAACATTCAGTGCACACACAGTAAACAGAAATTGCATAATGTTACCAAAAACTAATATACTGTTTTAGTTAATGGTGAGTTTTGTTGTTTTTAGTCATGTCACACCATTCATTTCTGGTGTGATTATTTTTATTATATTTTTCTTCTTTAAAGTGCCGATGATAGTTTAAAGATTAAAGAACAAATATAGTTTTACTGGGCCTTAATATTTTATACATAGTGACAGTATTGCTGTTGAAACATGCTAGCCAGATGAGATGCTTACCCATACCCCTAAGGGGAATGACTTCAAATTGTACCCTTAAGAAATGGGACAGCACTACAACACCTGCACACATCATTATATGTCATCGCAATCTCTTATTTTATATGAGATTGACATTGTAACTGCTGTAGTTATTCTAGTTGCGATATTTTTTTTTTAGGTATTTATCTTCTGGAAGTAACTAAATACAAAAAATATACGATATAATGTGGCAATAAGCTCATAACTGTACTGTGCATTTACACCATGGCCAAATTCATCTATGTAAACACACGAAAACAACATTAATGTTATACCAGACACTGTAAAAAAGGTCATTCCCAGCCACTAGACTTCTCTGAAATGTCTGTTGTGGGACTACTATACAAGAGTTATTATGGATTATAGATATCAAAATATAGTATTTTTAATAATTTTTTTTTAAAGTAAATGACAGTAAAACATGAACGGCATTATGAATGTGCTAAAACATATGCTTAAAAATGTGTAATAAAGACAAAAAAAATACTAATTTGTGCATCTCCTTACTTCCGTGTGCAGTCATGCTGCCGTTGTAGCTGGTGTATTCTGGGACATTTTCAAACCTCTTAGTTTCTCGTGTGGTCCTGAAAAATCTCTGTTTCAGGGGCTAGCTAGCCGTTCCCCTTAGCCCTACACCTTCAAGCTAAAGTGAATTGGGACACCCCTACCCCTTCATGTGAACATGCAAAATGAGGGGTAGGCGTAAGGGGAAGGGCTAAGGGGTAAAATTGGGATTGCGCCTAAATTTGGTTTATCAGTCCTGATTCAAACATGTGTCTAGAGTTACACCCCTCACACATCTATCTTTTAAATTCTTATTTTAATAGGAAGCTGTACAATATTATATTTGTGCATATATATTAGATTAGGCAGTACTAAAGCCAAGTCTGGGGCTTATCTAACAAAATATCTTACGATAACGCTCCAAACACTAGTACACCCAAATGTATATGTTATAGAAAATATTAAATACAAATTTAAAAAAGAGGAAAATTCAAGAGAATTTTGTTAAAATTTTGTAGGCTGTATTTTTTGCTTGATTTTAATTATTTTTCAATTTCTAAATATGTTTGGTGACATATTATTATTTTGTATATTATTTTAATAAATATTTCTGTTTAATAAATCTGTTTTGTTTAAATTTACCAAAATACATTGCCTATAATCACTGAGAAATGGGTAAAAATATTCATTTTCAAAATGGGGTCTACTCATATGCTGAGCACTGAATGTAGTTTTGCAGATATAGAGTAGAACTAAAGCTGCTGCTCTAATTTTACGATAACATATAAATAGCACAAGCTTACATATACAATCATAGAACACAGAAAATCAGGAAAGTGGTTGCAATTAGACAAAAGTGACACATTAAAACACACATTTTGCTTAGTCAGATGACATTTTAATAGCAGGTGTAAATGGGTGTTATAGCCTGAGTAACATCTATGCCATCTTGGAATAAATGGTGATACAGTCAAGCCCTGTGCACCTTACAAAAAAAGAACTTGACCCTGCCATGGTGATCTGTTTGGGAGAAAGAACCCACAGAAAAATTTACTCAAAAAATGAGGCCAGCCAGGATAAATGGTGCAAGTTGGGTGACTTTGCCCTCCAGGTGTGACAAGGGAAGTTGCTGTTATCAGATGAAAGGAGGTTGTTGGGTTGGCGACAAGGTGTGTGTCTGTGTGTGTCTGTGTGTGTGTGTCTGTGTGTGTGTGTGTCTGTGTGTGTGTGTGTCTGTGTGTGTGGTGGTGGTGTGTGGGGGGGGGTGTGTGGGTGTGTGTGTGTGTGTATTTGCATGTGCAGGTAGACCAAGGAGTCTGCCGTGGAGCCAGGATGGTGGCAGCTCCATCCACCCCGCCCTCTTTTCCTGATACCTGCCGTCTCCGCTCAGATGATATGGGAGATTATATTGATAATATTAAATGCAATAACTGTGGCTCCAGCTCCTCTCCCCACGCTGAGCGCTGCAGGATAAAATCAATGTGCCATTCAACGTGATTTATAGCTGAAAATAATAGGGCTTCTTAGGCAGGGAGGGAGGCACGTCATGGGACGGCATGCACGCACCGGGACGGGCTGAGAATGGCGGTTGGGCCTCTGACGAGAAAGGGTGTGGGTGATTTATTTAATGATGAAGATCTAATCTGCAACCTGTTGCATTAATAACAGCAGCTCCGACTGCGTCACGCGGATGGACATTTATGGCTGGTATCGATCGGCTGCTATCGCTGTTTATCGCCACGGGAATGCAAGGGTAAACATGCCCTTTGTGCACCGCAGATGAGCTGTAATAGATGTGGGGTGAAGGGGAGGGAGTTTGGGGAAGGGGAGAAGACCAAAAGTGCTGTGTGGGAGAGGAGAGGACAAGAAGTCCTGTCAGCTTGCACGTCACAATGGCAGAGACTGAGTCTGCTATCAAGTAAGGTGATCAAAGAGAATCACTAATCACTGGCATCAATACCTAGGAGATCAGTACTGTCTTTCACACTGATGAAAAGATCAGCTTTAAAGGAAGACGCTGGCCATCTGTTAGCAGGAGTTTCCAGTTCTTGCTTGATAAATCAAAAGGGCTCGGGTCGGGTGTATGTGGAGATGCCGTGTTCCTAAATTACACAGGCCTCTCTGTCCTCTGCCTTTGATCAGCAGAGCGAGATCATAGCACTCATTTGTTGGGTATTAGTGGGAGTTTATATATTTATGAGATATACATAATACTATTAATAATACTATTAATATATTTTTCAGAATGTAACAATTTTTTTTTTTACTAAAAATGTAATTAATATATCTAATCTAAATTTAGACCAAATATTTATATAAATGTATTCACCCCAAAAACATTTGATTGATCAAAAGTTATAGTACGGCATTTATAGTTTTACAAAAAAAAATAATTTTCAGGAAAATGCTGTTTTGTTTTAATGTTCTGTTTATCAAACAAAAAGTGAAAAATATTTATTAGTTGTTTTTTCTTAAATATTAATAACTTATTATGTTATTGTCATATGAGAAAGTTTTCTGAAGGATTTTGTGGGATATACAGTTGAAGTCAGAATTATTAGCCCCCCTGAATTATTAGCCAGAAATATTAACACATATAATCATAATAGTTTTAATAACTCATTTTTAATAACTGATTTATTTTATCTTTGCCATGATGACAGTACATACTATTTTATAGATATTTTTCAAGACACTTCTATACAGCTTAAAGTGACATTTAAAGGCTTAACTAGGTTAGTTAGGTTAACTAGGCAGGTTACGGTAATTAGGCAAGTTAAGTGTATAACGATTGTTTGTTCTGTTAACAATTCAAAAGAAATAGCTTAGGCTAATAATTTTGACCTTAAACTGGTTCTTAAAAAAATAAAAACTGCTTTTGTTCTAGCTGAATTAAAACAAAAAAGACTTTTTCAGAAAGAAAAAATATTATCAGACATACTGTGAAAATTTCTTTGCTTTGTTAAACATCATTTGGAAAAAAAAAAAAAACTCAAAGGGGGGCTAATAATTCTGACTTTAACTGTACATACTATGATTAATACATTTAAAATAATTAAACCAATTTTCTAAAACTGAAAGAAAAAATGTAATAAATATTAATAACAATATATATTGAATAAAATTTTAAACTAAATATTTATACAAAATTGATTCAGCAAAAAACATTAGATTGTCATAAGTTTTAGTAAAGGCATTTATAGTTTTACAAAAAAAACTTTTTTTGATAAAATTATGTTTTTTCTTAATATTCTGTACATCAAACAAAATGTGAATCTTAAATATTTGTAACTTGGTATCAACTATTTTTTAAATTGTCATATTAGAAAGATTTCTGAAGGATCATGCAGCACTGAAACCTACAGTAATGACGCTGAAATTCTGACTGAGTTTGCTGGGTCAGTTGGCGTATCTGTGTGGAGTTTGTAACATTTATTAAAATAAAATTTTTGTTGTAATATTATTTTTATACAAAAAGCACTGCTTTTGCAAAAAGGAGTGCCAAATTCAATATCAAATATTCTCTCAGTTTCACACACCTTTGGCAACAAAGAATACAATACAATTAGCTGATCGGTATCTAAATAAACGCTCAAAGTGACCACAAATTTCAAAGTAAGTGCATCATTAATTTAGCAATGACTGACTGAATAGTTGCTTCCCAAATGGCACACTTTACACCATGCACTGTGTACTTATGCACTTACACCCTCAACAGCATAGTATATGTATGTAGTGTCGTCCCAAATTCAAACCGCTTCCCAGATGACGTTTGACTGGTGCCAAATTAGTGAAATAAATGACCAAACTACCAAATAATACCTGCCATGAGTATAATTGCATTCACCATCTGGAAGCAGTATAATCACTCTCATAGGAGAATTTTGCTTTCACAATCCAAAATAAGTAATCCAACATGTGCACCTGATAGCTCCGCCCCTCTCATCTGGGTATTTGTAATGTAATGTAATGTCTATTTATATAGCACATTTATTGTGTATGGCCATACACTCAAATTGCTTCACAATTCTGACAGTGTAGGGTCCTCTTCAATTTTACCTGCTTAGCTTTAGTGAGCTATGTGGCTATTTAAAGTGCACTTTTTCTTTTTAGAGTTTTAGTGGGAATGCTGTACTTACACTATTTATGCTACAAAATGGTGTAGAATAGTGCATAAGTATGTGATTTGGGACGCACCTATAGATTAAAATTTTTTTCATGTCTACTTAGCAAATAAATGTATACATTTTTTATGTACTTTAGTCATTATTATATAATTTTTTTTAGCTCGGAATGTTGTAACTAGGCATGGGTTGATATAAGATTCTGACGGTATGATAACCTTGGATAAAAATATCACGGTATCACGGTATTGCGATTAAAATATGTTTTTTTTATGTCTGAGTAAAAAAACAAAAACGTTTTTCCCTTTTGAACACACTCTATTTTATTTTAAGAAACATTTACAATATTTTGGAGCAGTAAACATGTCAGGCTAAATGAATTGACTTCTGCCATCTTCATTTGTTTCAAAAACTGATTTTTTTTACAATTTAAAATGGCATCTTTAAATATATTTTCTGTTGAAGATACTGCTGTCCTAAAAAACAAAACAAAAAAACGTAAATAAAACATTTTACACATACAGTACCAGAAAATTTTGACTGTTTTAAAACCTTGACTTTTCCAAACCACATTATACCTTGAAAACAGTTATCGTCTCATGCCTAGTTGTGACTTACCAATCAGATCCAGTATTTCAAAGATCCTGGTCACACATACATGCATGCATACAGTTAATTCTGATTGATTTCACTGCAGGCCTATTAAAGATGTCAGGTTTTTTTTTGGACATTATTTGCAGCGTTAAATTTCATGTGAACCATAAGTTGCTGAAACTTTTATTTCAAGAGGTTGATGTACATGGAATATTGAGTAGGGGGCTGGGCTTTCTTTTTGCGCATTATTCCCTCATAGAAAACTAACATTAAGAGAAGGTGTGGTTAAGAATAATGAGGCTGATGTAGTCCACCAATCCAAATGCGGAACATCAGATTTTGATTGAAGATTACTAAAACAATTTTTTTTCTTGTGAATTAACTGTTAATTGTTCACCAAAAGAATAACACAGTGCACTTGCAAAATAAACATTGTAAATCTTGACTTAAAATTTTTTACTTTGGTTGTCCACAGAGCCAAGAACGCACGAGTCTCTGGCAGTGGCGGACGAGGGTGAGGAAGATGAGAAAGGACTAAAGCGCTGCACAAAAGATGAAGAGGAGGAAGAGGCAGACGGGGAAGGGGAACCCCAGTGGAATGGCCCAGGTCAGTCTCTATCTGTGCCTCCTTCAGGAGTGTTTAACTGAACCATGAGTCACTGGATTCTCAGGAAGGGCCCGTC
The DNA here is from genome assembly GCA_903798205.1 of Danio tinwini. Taxonomy (NCBI): domain Eukaryota; kingdom Metazoa; phylum Chordata; class Actinopteri; order Cypriniformes; family Danionidae; genus Danio; species Danio tinwini. The sequence goes on along the minus strand of CAIGQZ010032545.1, from coordinate 10,944,868 downwards.
GTAGTCATACTGTCAGCCAGGCAGCCACGAAACAATATAGGCCACGACTTTATCATGCTCCACACGAAAAACAGAAATGATCCAATCTGAGCTGCCTGTAAATTTGGAGAGTGTACTGTAAGTCATCAGTGGAGCAAGCCTTCTGTATGCTTCCCAACAATTAGTCACTTTTTCTGGTTCAACACAGTTCGGTGACATCACACTTGCATCATGTTTGAGAATTCAGCCAGTTCAGATAAACTTTCAAACAAGCCTCATTAAACATTGCTTTAACTCCAGGTTCAAATGACACCGTTATCATGACTGTTTACTTGGAAAATAGAAAACTTACTTTAATTGACTGCACAACATCTCAGAAATGTTCTAACAGTCTCTGTGAGAGATGGGACAGATTTGCAGGAAGATAAATAGTGCAAATTAAATCCTACTAAGCATTTTTTTTACCCGTTGGCCCCTTGATTGTTAATACAGTATTTGAGGTGCTAAGCAGCTGACAATTCAAGAAAACATGGACTTTAGGAGAGAATTTGAATCGTTATGCTTGACCTACATGGGTATAAATTAAGTTGAATTTATATAAGATTGGGTATAAAAATGTGTGTGTTTGTATATACAGTTGAAGTCAGAATTATTAGCTCCCCTGTTTTTTTCCCCAATTTCTGTTTAACGGATTTCTGTTTCAACACATTTTTAAACATAATAGTTTTAATATCTCATTTCTAATAATGGATTTATTTTATCTTCGCCATGATGACAGTATATAATATTTTACTAAATATTTTTTAAGTCACTTCTATGCAGCTTAAAGTGACATTTAAAGGCATAACAAGGTTAATTAGGTAAGCTAAGCAGGTTAGGGTAATTAGGCAAGTTATTGAATAATGATGGTTTGTTCTGTAGACTATCGAAAAATATATAGCTTAAAGGGGCTAATAAGTTTGACCTTAAAATGGCTTTTAATAAATTTAAAACTGCTTTTATTCTAGCCAAAATGAAACGAATAAGACTTTCTCCAAAAGAAAAAATATTATCAGACATACTGTAAAAATTTCCTTGCTCCGTTAAACATAATTTGAGAAAAAAAAAAAAGTTTAAAAAATTTAAAAAGGGGGGCTAATAATGCTGACTTCAACTGTGTGTGTGTGTGTGTGGTGTGTGTGTATATATCATAATGTTTAGTACTGTATTGTACATATTGAATGTTATCTTTCTATATATAAACAGTTAAATTCAGAATTGTTAGCCCTACTGTTCAATTTTAATTATTTTATATGTTTCCCTAACATGGAGAAGCTTTTTTCAACCCATTTCTAAACATAATAGTTTTAATCACTCATTTCTAATAGTTGATTTTCTGCCTTGTTGACAGTAATACATATTTTACTAGAAAATTTTCAACATACTAGTATTCAGCTTAAAATGCAGTATGTTAACTAGGCCAGGTGTTCCCAAACTTTTCAGCCCATGACCCCCAAAATAACAATGTCAGTTACTCGCGACCCCCATTTTTCAAGGTGGTTATACTGTAAATATACAAACGTTGCACACACAACTATTGGCATATATAAACATAAGCATATTGACAACACAAAAAGGCAACAGTCTAATAACCGTATAGTTTTATAAATAGTATTAATGTAATTTTATATTAATATAAAAAAAGGCTGACAGATTTTTTTATTTGTATGTTGTTGTTGTTGTTGTTGTTGTTGTTGTTGTTGTTTCTTTAACATAACTATTAACTATATTCTGTGGGTTATGCATAAAATACTGTAACTCTAATATTTTAGTAAAATTCATTTAAGTTTTGGAAATCACAAAGCGACCCCTCTTCATTGCCCCACAACACCCAAGGGGGTCCTGACCCTCACTTTGGGAACCACTGTACTAGGCAAAATGTATTGCAAAAAATATTGCTTAAGGGGGCTATTAATATTGACCTTAAAATGGTATAAAACATTTAAAAACTGCTTTGATTGTAGCTGGAATACTTTCTCCAGAAGAATAAATATTATAGGAAATACTGTAAAAAAATCCCTTACTCTGTTAAACATGACTTCACAGAAGAGCTAATAATTTAGACTTCAACTGCATATATGATCTTTATATAAACTTCTATTGGGTTGCCACTTGTTCATGTTCTCTTTGCAGATGTAAAATCAGTGCTCAAAAAACATATTTTAGAACACCTCAAGCTGATCTGCTAGTCTAATCTAGTCTGTTGCGGGATTTAGGGGTCTATAGGCTACTTTTCGACAGGTCAGACCAGTAAACAAGCCCAAGACTATCTTGGGTTTGAGAGCAGCTCTTTTAAGATTTTCCGTCATTTATGATGCAACACTTTCTAATCACTGACAGGCGTTTCAGGGAATTCATATTTTTATGGTTATTCAGTAGGGGGCACTGTTATGGTCCTTCTGAAAGAGTGAAGCACCTCAGGAACAGGTGATGAAGATTTTCTTTGTTGTTTATGATTTATCATTACTCATTCAACAGAACAGCACACAAATTCAAAACTGACAAATATGATTGAATCAACTTACAAAGGTAAAAAAAAAAGCTATGCAAGCCATAAGGTGATGATACACAGAACAATGTTGATGGGCAACTTTTAAATTTAAACTTTTAAAGAATTAGCTGCCCTCTCTCTGACTTGGTTGCCCATTGACCGAATCATTGCCTGAATTCCCCCAGTAACATTGCTCAAAAAGTTGCCCCCATGTCTCATCACCTTTATGGACTCAATCTACCCACTTTATGATTTGGACATTTGAACATTTATTTTTAAATATTTGTCATTTTCTTTTTCCAAGCCTGATTTTTTTCTGTCTTGTCTCTTTTTCCTTCTTAAGATACATTTGCATTTGTGTATTCATATGACTTAAAAGTTTAGAAAATTACTTAATCAGTCTGGAACCTACTGGCAAGTTTTTTTTTTGAGAAAAACGCTGGTGGGAAAAAATAGTTAGGACCAGGTTAGGCAAGTTTTTTTTTAAGCAAGGATAAATTCCCTGGTTGTTTCCTCTCATCAATCATCAAGGTAAAAACCATTATAAGCATACATCAACCCCTAGGATGTTTTTTTGGCTTTACATTTCTACCCTGAAGCCAGGCATGTATACATCCTAAAAACTTTTTGTTCACTGTACTAACTGTAAAAACAGATTGTGCATCTTTAATATCAGCCTGGATAAAAATTGCTGCTTTTTCTATCATTTTGCTCCATCTTTTTCTCCCAGGACCACATGGCTGAGCAGTACAGCTTATAGTGATAGCGAGGATCTAGTAGAGTATGGCATGATTCAATATGCAAGGCATTTTCTTTATCTGGAATATTTAGAAATCACCCAAATATGTGTGTCTCCCGTGTGTATGTGCGTGTTTTAATTTTTCACGTCAAGGATGTGTTTATTATCGTCCTGTTCCAGTCTGTCCTTTTAACAGTAATTGGAGTGATATTAATTGCTGTGCGGTTGCCGCTTGATGACAGCGCTGGTGATGTGAACGAGATAGACTCCCCCCGCCCACCCAAACTAACTGCCAGGAGAATGAGGAAGAGAGGGAGAGAAAGGACGGGAGAGGGAGAGAAAGAACGAGGGGGGAGCAGGAGAGAGATAGGCCTTCTATCAGTACTGGAGCAGGCACTGCCTTTATCAGGAGCACGATTGGCAAAAGGGAAACTTTGACCGGTCTGAATTTTTCCCTTATCATCATGACCCCCCTCTCACACCACCCCACATCCCACCACTAGTCTCTCCATCACCACGAACACCCCCTGCTGAATGCACACATGCACTTCTTCCTTGTTTCTTGGTGTTTTTTGTCCCCTCCGCATCAGGAGTCTGGAGCTGAGTGTTTGTTCTTGTGTTCTCTTGGTGTACATCAGCCTGTTTTGGAATTGAACCTTCTGTTCTATGGAAAATGTCTTTTATCAGGCTATATTTGCATTCCTGTCATTTTTCTACTGTTATTAGTGAAGTGAATGACATGACTGATATCATTCAGAGAGGACTGGATATTTGTCTGACGATGATGTCACAGTACTATAAACGTTTTACGTATCTATAGAAGTGATAGTTCACCCGAAAATGAAAATTCTCTCATCATTTATTTTTCCACAAGTTGTGTTAAACCTGTGGGTTGAACACAAAATAAATTATTTTGAAGAAGAGTCTTTTTGTGAGACCCTGTTTTTTTGTTTTTTTTTTACCTGTAATTATGGTATTTTTTTTGTTGAACACACGGCACAAACCTCTACTACTTGGCTTGAGTAACCAGACAGTTAATTGCCCCATTGACCTCCATAATATGACAAAATACAATGGTAGTAAATGGAAGCAAGTCAGTTTTTTTTTAATATTTTCATAATATTATGCTGATTTTGGTTACATGTTTCTAATACAGTAAATTTCTTAATTTATGGTGGATAAATTTACCTTTAAGGGTCGTGGCTGTGGTATAAAGCTGTATGGTATGGAATGTCTGCATAGTTTTCAGTCTGTTTTTGACATTCTGTATTGATTATTTCACAAAAAATGTTTTGCTATTTCACTTTGACCTTTCATATGCTGGCCCAGTATTTCCAGAAAGTTCTCAGCTGGCAGGTTCTCATCCAATGTCATACTTATCAGTTTATATGAAGCTTTATAGTATACGCATATAAAAACACATTGATAAAGAGATAGAGATAGAACCTTTGCCATAAATAAACAAGTATGCCTATTTATACAATCCTTATCAGTTCTGAAGCAGTACAATTCACGTCTTTAATAAATGCTAAAACACTGAGTACATTATAAAACACTATTTAAAATTATAT
>CAIGQZ010032545.1:10920841-10935049 GCA_903798205.1 Danio tinwini | reverse complement strand
ATTGCTTTTAGTGTATATTATACATCTATTGAGAAGGGTTACTCAAAAAACAAGCCATGTTACCATGTTAGTAAAAGATTGTTTATCACAGTACATCACTAGTCTCTCACAGCACATCACTAGTCTCTGCTGTGATCTTGATCCACTTTTCTTCAGTCTCTTCCACAGTTCATTGACTGTAGTGGGTTTATTAGCCGTAATTGTCACCAATTATTTATTTTAAAAAATTCAGTTCGGTTCAAATCAGGCCATTTCATTATTTCAGCATTTTCACCTTAAAGGAACCGCTTTGTTCATTTTGCTGTGTGGCAGAGATCATTGTCCCACATGGCAGTTGATGGCTGATTGTTGCAGAAGAGCTTCTGATACACATTTGCATTCACTCTGCTATGTAGATGAATAAGAGGCCAAATCCTGCTGCAGAAAACTTCTAAACCATGATAATATCTCCACCACTCAATGACTACTTCAGTAACTACTACTTGTTCAGTATTTCCCCGGTTTGATGCCAAACATGTTTCTGATCAGACCCCAAAAAATGAAGCATTGGAATAGTCATTTGTGTTGATTCTTTCTATTACTATAGAGTAGTATTATATTTTAAGACGATTAACACCAATAGCTGAGTCTGGAATATGGACTTGTTCTCAAATTTTGATGAGTGTTATTTTTTGTATAGAAAATTATAGGTTGTTTTCTAATTTTGAAATTATCGAATAGCTGGTGTACATGGAAATACAACACCCTGCGCAATTTAACATGCATGTGTTGACCATCCAAGCATCCATACGTACTGTAACTTCCATGGAAAACTTGCTTGTTGTTTGTTAATTGCCTCTGTATCTTTATCGACTATTTTTCAGGGTGGGGTTCTGTTGAATAAATTGATAGGCAGTGGCGAGGCAAAACTGTCAGGAATGGGTTGATATGGCAAAGCAGCTTTTTAATCTATAACGTGTCCTGCTGCATGATATGCAAAATAAATTATAAAGAAAAAAATTATCTTCAAAATGACCTTGCTGGCTGGAGGGTTTGATATTTTCCTCTCTGCTTAAAATTCTTGATATGCAAATGGCCGTCACAGTAATCCCTTCTAGCTGGCGGACCGTTGCTCCTTTCCCCCCCCCTTTTCCCCCCTCTTTCTTTCTTTCTTTCTCTCTTTCCATCCCACTTTCTTTTTTCTGAGTTTCACCAGATGGAATTAGACCTTGACTAAACTAACGTTCCTGCTTGGCCAGCATTCCCCACCAGCATTCCTTATCCACACGAGTTATTCAAATGACTCCAATAAAGCACTATAATGGCAATGATAATAATGATTATTATTATTTACCCGGCGTGGTGGGATTTTATCATATTTAATTATAAGGGATCGGAGGGAGCAGCGTGTGCATATTATCAGTGGCATTTAAATGCTGATAAATTATTTGTGGGTGCTGGAAGTGGCATTGATGAGAGGCTGCAGGGATGCTGATAGGTACGGAGGTGTTGACCAGGTTTTACAGCGTCAGCAGAGACGCCGGGAAATCTGCATAGACCTCCTGAAGAGTCCTGAGCACTGGAAAATTAAAAACATATCAGCACAGCTCAGAAAGACGGCGAGAGAGTGGGACTACATTTAAATAGAAATTTGTTTGTGGATGATGTCAGTCTAGTGTCATGAATTTCTGCAAATACATTCACATATTGAGGTGTTGTTGCACATAATTAAATACAGTACATGCAACTTATTATGTACCCTTTTACATTTTTATTATATACATGACCATGGACCACAAAACCAGTCATAAGGGTAAATTTTTGGAAAATAAAATGTATACATCACCTGAACGATGGGTAAATAAACTTTCCGTTGATGTGTAGTTTGTTAGGATAGGACAATATTTGGCTGAAAATCTAAAATCTGAGAGTAAAAAAAAAAAAAAAAATAGAAAATTGCCTTTTAAAAGATGTTCAGATTCTATTCTTAGCAATGCACATTTTTGGATATATTTACAATAGGAAATTTACTAAATGTCTTCTTGGAAGATGATCTTTACATAATAATCTAATGATTTTTGGCATCAATTAATAATGGAATAATGGATTCATACAATTAATGTATTTTTGACTATTGCCAAAAAAATATACACATACATTAAACTGGTTTTGTGGTCCAGGATCACAAATTATATATTTTGTCTAAATGTATAAATGAAATGTATTCACATTTATATGACAATGTTTATCTCAAATTTTATGATATTATTTGTATTTTTGTATAACTTGAATAATTGATTTGTCTTGGATAAATAACAAAACACAGATTGCTTTCAGACAGGTTTTCATCTTCCATTGGTTTAAAATAGTCCCGTTCGAGCTAGCTTCTGACAAATGCCGACAAAGAGAAGCATATAATGTCAAAAAAGACATAACATAGGACAACATTTTAAGAAGAACGCTATGTAACCATGCTAGCTATAAAAAATAATGCACAACATTTTCCCCACTGTTGTTATAGTTATGTCCTATTTATTTTATTTTTAAATTAAAGTTACCCTGTCTTATATTGCATGAATATATTTGTATGTATAGCCAAAAATACACTGTATAAGTCAATTTTTTATTTTTAACTTTTTGTATGCCAAAAATTAGTTGAATATTAGGAAATGATAATGTTCCATGAAGACATTTAGTAAATTTCCTTACTACTGTTTAAAACTTTTTTGAAATTAGTTAACACTGATTGTTTTCAGACAAGTATCCATCTTCCATTGGTTTGAAATAGTCATGTATAAGCTAGCATCAGACAAGTTGTGATTCCTAAACGTTTACTTATAATGTTTAGATTAGGACTGCACAATATATCATTTCATCATCGATACCAAAATGTGTTACATTGCAATATATGCAATGTTGAGTCTGTATTATAATTTATCATTTATTTACATTTATTTTTGAGGCCTGTGACTCTATACTGATTTTAAAAAGAATTCAGGCATAAGAAAGTGTATCGTTTATAACTTTAATAATGATTAATTTCATTAAAATCTATTTACTTTTATTATTCAACTACTTTCTCTAAATACTGTTAGACTCCGAAAATGATAAAACGCTGTTTATTTCAGTTGTATCTTTGTTATTGTATTTATCTATGCTTTTAGATTGTCTATTAGATTTTACAGAATAATCTTAATCAATCTAAAATTGTAAATCATTCTCAACAGATATATCAAGGCATCTGGTAATATCGCAATATATTATCGCAGAATAAATAAAATATCGCAAAGTTAGATTTTTCTAATGTCGTACAGCGCTAATTTTGACAGACAACACAGTAAACTGTAAAATCAGGTTTAAATCAAATCAACCTATAAAACCAAATATTACGTTTCAAACAAGTGAGCAGAATTTAATCATTCTACAGAGTAGCGTGTGCTAGTCCTTGTTAAACATATTTATATTGTTCAGAGGGAGACAAAAGCGCCTGCAGTCTGAGCTTTTATCAGACGTGTCTACAACAGGAGTGAAATTCACTGGCGAGTCTTTCAATCTCATCCCTGGACCCATTGTTTCGCTGCTGAATGAGGAAGCTTAGATCAGAGTGCTGCAGTGTATGGATATAATATCCAATTGTGCACCGTGTTTCAAAGTTAATTCAAAAGCTTCATTCACAAGTTTATTTTGATCTCTGCCACTCTCAGTGAAAGGCCATTGGTAGCACTGATGCTTTGCTGGACCTTTGATCATATGTGTCATGCTGAATTTCTTTATGTTTTCTTTCTTACACTACTACACTAATCAAGCAGTTGAGTAAAAGCACAGATATGGTACTAAAATATTACTCCAGTGAAAGTATAAAGTGCAAGATTTACTTGAGTTAAAGTAAACAAGTGCTTGATTTTTGTAATGTATGTTAGTATTAAATGTAAAAAGTACTCATTGATATTTATACTTTATTAAATTGTTTCCTTTTATTACTCAGCAGTCAGACTGCTTATACTACTTATTTGCTAATAGTCATACTGAAAATTGTTGATAATTTAACAAAATTTGACATGTAACCTAGTATATAACACAGATTGTGTGTAAATGTGTGCTGACAATTATAAGCATCTGATATAAAAAAGACAACACAGGGCAAAATATGCTGACATTTTAAGAAGAATGCAATGTAAACATACTAGCTATACAAAATAATACTCATAACATTTTCCCCACTGCTGTGTTTTGTTATATTTGTGTCCTATTTGTTTAAATTTTTTTGTTGCATGGGTATATTTGTATATTTATAGATGTCAAAAATAATAGTACTTAACGATAATGCTCTATGAAGACATTTTGTAAATTTCCGTCTATAAATATATCTATAATTAATTTTTGGTTAGCAATATTCATTACTAAGACAACTTTAAATGTGATTTTCAACTTTAATAAATATTGTTTATTAAATATTGTTCTATCCTTACAAACCATACAGCAATGAAAACATATTCATTCAGCTTTCAGATGATGCATAAATATCAATTTGCAAAAATTACTTGTTTTGTGGTCCATGGCAGCAAATATTTAATGTCGACATTCAAGCAATTCTTACAATGAGTTTAAACAGCTTCACCTTTCGAAAACTGCAAGTTGTGACTCAAGATTGATTTTCAATTACAAAAATAAATCCTGATGTTTGACTTAGGAACTTAGATTTTGTGCCTTTAGGCTGCAGACAATCAACAAAAAGCCTTTTTTACTTAGGTTTCTGACTTGTTTCTAGTCCAAATATCAAAAAATTCAGTATCAAGAAGCATTTCTAGACAAGCAAAAAATACTGTCTTTTTAAAAGAAATAATATGTCAAAATTAAATGTTTTTTTCCTTGAAACAAGTAAAATCTGCCAATGGAGTAGGCTAAATAATCGTGTTTTTTCTCTTGACATAAAGATAATAAAGATTTAGCATAAGCTATTTTTGCTTGCCCCATTAGCAGATTAAACTCACTTAATTTTGACATATTATTTTTTAAAACTAGACTTTGATTAGATTGTGTAAAAAATGGTTCTTGATTTAAGATTTTTCTTGATTTATGCTTCTTGATTTGGATTGGAAAAAAATCAAAGTAAGAAAATATTTTTTTTTGCAGTGAAGATGAGAGAATCTACTGTTTTAACTCGATTTTGATTCAGTTTCAGTGAATTCAAGGAATCATTTAAATCAATGAATCATTAACTAACACTCATTTGTAGATGGATCATTATAATCAGTAACGCAAACAGATCTGTTCAATTCATTGTTAATTAATGAATTAATTGTTCAGTGCAATTTATGAACAAATTTAACTGGTTAACAGACCAGTTTCAGCTCATTCATGAATCAATCAATCACAGTTATCATGACTCTGAGCAGGTGATGATTCCTCTATATTTCAAAAGAACTTTTTCCTCTGGGGCAGCACAGTGGCGCAGTGGGTAGCACGATCGCCTCACAGCAAGAAGGTCGCTGGTTTGAGCCTCGGTTGGGTCAGTTGTCATTTCCGTGTGAAGTTTACATGTTCTCCACGTGTTCATGTGGGTTTCCTCCGTGTGCTCCGGTTTTCCCCACAGTCCAAAGACATGCAGTACAGGTGAATTGAATAAGCTAAATTGGCCACAGTGTATGTGTGTGAATGCAAGAGTGTATGGGTGTTTCCCAGTATTGGGTTGCAGCTGGAATGGCATACACTAAGTAAAACATGCTGGATAAGTTGGCGGTTCATTCTGCTGACCCTTGATTAATAAAGGGACTAAGCCGAAAAAAAAATGAATGAATAAATGAATGAATGAATGAATGAATGAATGAGTGAACTTTTTCTCTCTAAAGCATTTGTGAAAAAAAAATATTTACTTTTTTTTTTTAAGGAATAATTTTTTTATTTTAAAGGTAAAAGTAAAAAAAAATTGTTTCCTAATAAAAAATACTCAAGCTACAGATAAATTCTTTTTAATTCATAAAGAGGATGCTCTTCCAGCCGCAACCTAGTACTGGGAAACACTCACATACTCGTAAAGACTCACATACTCGTATTCACACATGCACTCATACACTACAGCCAATTTAGTTTAAATTCCCCTATAGTGTATTCAATTCACCTATAGCGCATGTCTTTGGACTGTAGGGGAAACTGGAACACGTGGAGAACATGCAAACTCCACAGAAATGCCAATTGACTGAGTCGGGACTGGAACCAGCGACCTTCTTGCTGTGAGCCACAGTGCCGCCCCCAGATAAGACATAACATACAGATATTTAAAAACATGTACTTATAATAATGTATGTCTAATGCAAGTAGTGTATTAAAGTAAAAATAATAACATACTTTCCTCCCATATTTGGGAGCATGGTTAAGTGTAAAAGTGAAAGTGCACTGTTGATGTCTGTCTAATTCAGCTCAGCCTAAACATGCAATCATCTTGACATGCTGTCAGACTCATCAGTTTTGTGGTTAGTGTGGTTAAGCTGATTTGGGTTACATATAACAGTACAGTAACAGGACTTAGGATAGGATTATGTTGTCAAGCCAGAGTAGACTGTTCTCAGTTCTTCAGAATAAGACACCATTGTGCAAAACCTAAAACGTTATATCAGGTTCATGGAAAAAAAACAGGTGTTTTTGAAAGAGTTACATAAAGTGTCATTGTACAACAGCACCTGGTATTTTGCCAAGCTATTAAACTTATGTCTGCTTCTCTTTTTTTTCTTCATTCCTTTTTTGGCATGCATGTTTCTGCAGCGTAGATGTGTCAGAATGACAGCTTGTGTAGTTGATGGTTTTCAGTTATTCTGATTATCTTTCATTATTTCTTCCTGAGATCCGGCTGTGGTTGTGGGACTGGGGTGAAGCTGTTATCTGAGGCAGAGCAGAGCAGGACCAGCAGCAGACCGTTAACTTCCATTCTCAGATGCTCACAATTCCACACGTTACCCCTCTTATCCCAGTAAAGATTCCTGACCTGACATTTGGAAATCATAATTTATCTGCATCTCGTTATGTTATATATTATTGTTGTTATTGGGTACTATCATTGGCTGATTTATAATGCATTTAAACAACACTAATAATTAAACTAATCACTAAAATTTTTTGACAACATTAATGCAGTTTTAATAATAAAATTGTTAGCATTTAAAATGTTTACATTACTTCTAGTGATTTGTTTTATTAATTAATTTATGTTTAGTTACATTTAGTGTTGTTATTTATTTTATTTATTTGTTCATTTTAATTCTCAAAAAATTTTGTAATTGTTTTTCTTTTTATTTATTTAAATAGTCAACAAAACATACATTCACTAATCAACATAGCTAACAACACAACATACATATAAGCATAGTGCTTTAACATTGTGTACATATAAACACAGACAAAAAATGAAGACAACATCTGTGCAATACAAGCAAAACCTGACAGCATCGGTATCATGTTGTCCACTTACAATTACATTTGGCTTTGGAAGTAATTTATGAAAGGATGCCACATGGCAGTGAACTTGGCCCAAAACCATTTATATTAAGTCTTATTTTTTCCAAACTAAGGAAATGCGATACATCATTGGCCCACTGTTTAAAAAGAAGGGGGAAATGAATCAAAATAAAATTAATAGGGAAATAAAATCAAGCATCTTGCCAAAAGAGAAGTAAAGGCAATGCAGTCTGATTCACTTTTTGACATATTGTTGTTTTCATATACAATACCAAAGACAGCTGTTAAGGGATTTGCACAAACATCTAAGCTAAATATTCTGGAGTAAGATGAAACAATATTTGACCAAAATACACATAATCTGAGACATAACCAAAACAATGTTAATATAGCAGGGCACTGCTTGCATCTAAAGGCAGTGCTAATCACATTCCTATCTGATCATCAACAGAAGTTTTAGCAGTTTGAGTTCTGGAGCCTTCAGAAAAATCAAGGGGTTTCAATAGTCCAGTCAAAGTCCAGACCTTATCCTGACTAAAATGCTGGAACAAGAGCTGTGCAAAAAAAAAAAAACTCTCAAACTCCTCCAGAATGATCTGAGAGAGTGATGAAGTCAAGCAGAAAATGATGACTTTAAGTAGCTACTGCTACAAATGGATCTATGGGAATTTAAATTATAGGTGTCCTAAATTTGTCACCCATGACTTTTCTATCTTTGCTGTTAAATAAATAATGACATGATGTGGGATGTCATGTGATGTTGTTCATCTAAGGTTTTACAGTATCTTCCAAATTGTAAGACCTGCAAAGGATGTTTTTTGTATATGTCCTGATATGAAAAACCATGAAATTCAATAGGACAACTTAACGTTTTCTATATATATATACAGTTGAAGTCAGAATTAGTAGCCCCCCTTTGAATTTTGTTTTCTTTTTTATTTCCTAAATGATGTTTAAGAGAGTAAAACAATTTTCAGTTTGTCTGATAATATTTAAAAGTCTTTAAAAGTATATTTTAAAGTCTTGTTTGTTGTATTTCGGCTAGAATAAAAGCAGTTTTTAGTTTTTTTAAGGTCAATATTATTAGCCCCTTTAAGCTATATATATTTTTTGATAATCTACAGAACAAACCATCCTTATACTATAACTTGCCTAATTACCCTAACCTGCCTAGTTAACTTAACTAGCCTATAATGTCACTTTAAGCTGTATAGAAGTGTCTTGAAAAATATATTTACTGTCATCATGGCAAAGATAAAATAAATCAGTTATTAGAAATGAGTTATTAAAAATATTATGTTTACAAATGTGCTGAAATAATCTTCTCTCCGTTAAATAGAAATTGGGGAAAAATAAACAGGGGGGCTAATAATTTAGGGGGGCTAATAATTCTGACTTCAACTGTATTTATACAATTGAAGTCTAAATGATTAGCCCTCCTGTGAATGTTTTTTTATTTAAAAGAATTTCCCAAATGATGTTTAACAGAGAAAGGAATTTTTCACAGTAATTCCTATAATATTTTTTCTTCTTTTGTTCTGGAGAAAATTTGTTTTTTTTTTCAGCTAGAGTAAAAGCCGCTTTTATTTTTTTAACAACCATTTTAAGGTCAATATTATTAGCCCCTTTAAGCAATATTTTTTTTCAATTGTCTTTAGAACAAACCACTGTTATACAATGACTTGCCACAAAAATTACCCCCAATAAACGACTACCTCATGTAAAACAGAAATTGGGGCGAAGAAAATATACAAGGGGGCTAATAAATCAGGAGGGCTAATAATTCTGAACTCAGCTGTATATATATAGTTTCTTCTCGTCTTCTATGAACTAATATTATCTGATGGTCTGCATTCAGCTTATATCAGTTTATGCAGTATATAATAACCATTAACCATTGCGTCTTCCATTTGTCAGCTGGTACTCTGTCACTTCTGAGAATGTCTTCTTCACTTTTGTTGTGTTTTTTTGTTTGTTTCCTCTTGGCAATCATCCCACGCACCTGCGCAGTGCTGGCAATTTAATGCATGCAGTGGGCTGCGGGGCAATCGTCCCACACTTGTGGTTAAACGGAGCTCAACGGCAGCCTAATAAATGGAAACTCTCTGACTCAAAACAATTGACGCTCGACATATTCATGTGAACAAGTGAGCATTCCTTGCAGCGCAATAATGATTGACTGTGTAGGAAGGACCATTTATCTGTAATTAAGAACATACTCTTTCCTCTCCGTCTGTCACTCTCTTCCCGTGTCGATGATTGAGAGGTGTGGGTTTAATCTAGAGGAACATTTCTCACTGCTATCTCTCCAGCTGCTCCATGTGGCCCATGAACTGGCGGCTGCAGACGGGACACTGGCACGCCGATTACCAGCCCTATCAGATGCCTGCACTTTCCTGCCGCTTCCTGTCTCTCTCTCTCTCTCTCTCTCTCTCTCTCTCTCTCTCTCTCTCTCGGCCCTGCATTTCGGTTTGTCTTTCCTCCCTCCTGCTCTATATCTTCTTTCTGCCAGGCTCAGACGCCTCTGTGTGCCACTTGTGCCTTTTATTTCTAGCTTGAAAATGCATTTAAATATGGAAGAAATCTGGTCTAGAGAGATTTTATGGCAGTTTAGTCATGAATATAAAAAAATTGTGCCTTTTATTTTTATTTTATTTGTGCCTGCTTCACACAGGTGAGTGGGTTTGACAAACCACCTGCTGTAGAAACACTCTCTCTCTTTCTCAAAAAAACAACAACTAACTTCTCTTCTCCTTACTCTAGCACTAAATTATCTGCGCTTGTGTGTATTGCCTCTTGTTGAATAACTGAATTACTGTATTTCTCAATTATAAGGTGCTTTGGACTAAAGCATCTGATAAATGATTGAATGTAAATGAATATGGTCTTTTCGCCACATCAGCGAATGTTTTAAACTGACATTTGGTAGATGGTTTAACTAAATAGAGTTTGGTAAATATGTGTTTAGTTTAAAGTTTATTTCCTTAAGGCATTTAGTTATGGTAGATTTATTATTTCAGTTTGTCTTTGAAAAATGTTTATGAATGTGACTTTGTCAGCTTATTTACTCAAAGAGTCTACACTACCTGACGAAAGTCTTGTCACCGGTCCAAGTTTTAGGAACCACAAATAATAACTTGACTTCTAGTTGATCATTTGGTATCAGAAGTGTCTGATATGAAGGGCAAAGGCCTCTACATTAAACTTATTTTACCAAAATAAAATCTGATCATGCCTTAATTTTAACCATTTAATTACGATAGTAAAGTCTAAATATTTTGTATGACTCCCATGAGCTTGGACAACTGCATCCATACATCTCTGTAATGACTCAAATAACTTATTAATAAAGTCATCTGGAATGGCAAAGAAAGCGTTCTTGAATTTATCTTCAATGCCTCCTCCATCTTACCCCAGACAAGCTCAATAATGTTTATGTCTGGTGATTGGGCTGGCCAATCCTGGAGCACCTTGACCTTTCGTTGCTTTCAAGAACTTTGATGTGGAGGCTGAAGTATGTGAAGGAGCTCTATCCTGCTAAAGAATTTGCCCTCTCCTGTGGCTTGTAATGTAATAGGCAGCACAAATGTCTTGATCTCTCGCACACCCCCATACTGAATGTGACCCCAAGTGATTTTGAATGATTTTTCCTTCACCACCTTGACTGACTTCTTGGGTCCATGCATGTTCCAATAGAACTTCTGCAGTATTTGTGATGATTGGGATGCAGTTTTACAGATGATTTATTGGATAAATCTACCTTCTGCCACTTTTCCAAAGTATCAACTAGAAGTCAAAATATTATTTGTTGCTCTTACAACTGGATCAATGACAAGACTTTTGTCAGGTAGTGTATATTTGCGTAGTAGGGCAATAAAAAACATTTTTTATGTAGATATGTATCAGCTTTGCAAAAATAATAGTTTATAGAGTTTGTAGGCCTGGTGCAGGACTAAAAACCTAAAAAGTTTAAGAAATCTATCTTTAAAATATGTATTATAATTGAAATCTACACAACTAAAAAGGTGTAATAAAATATGTTACGATTTAAAGTGTATTTTGTATAAATCAGTTGACGTTTCTGTGTGGAGTTTGCATGTTCTCCCCATGTTCACGTGGGCAGTCCAGTTCTGGTTTCCCCCACAGTCCAAAGAAATGCAGTATAGGTCACTTGAGTAAGCCGCAGTTAGTGTGAGTGTGTATGCGTGTTTCCCAATGCTGGGATGCGGCTGGAAGGACACCTGCTGCGTCAAACAAATGCTGGATAAGTTGCTGGTTCATTCCGCTGTGGCGACCCCTGATCAATAAAGGGACTAAGCCGAAGGAAATGAATAAATGAATAATATTCAGTTAAATGTTAAATTATAAAAAGAGTCACACAAGTTAATGTTCAGATTCTCTTGCTGCAGTAATTCAGTGTAATTCTTCCCTATTTTCTTCTCAGAATCTAAATCCTTATGCTGCTATCATCAAAATGTCCTCTTTTTTTCCAGCCAGAAGGAGTTGCTAAAGTAGACATGAAATAATTATTGAATTAATTATCAAAGTCACATACCGTACAATTAATTTGATGGCTTTTCCCGGAGTCTTTTCCCCTGTCTATGCTGCGAGAATGTCAAGAAACATTTTCTAATTAATTTATGTGTGATTATCAGGACGAGTTTCTGGAAGGTCCTCACTTTCAATTTGTGAAAGGGTAACGGTGGAGGAAGACAAGGGAAAGCAGCAGAAAACGCACACACGCCAGATCAGGCCTGCAGTCATACTGAAGATTATAGAGCATCTATATGGTCTCCTTACCAGAAGGCATTCAAATATATAAATTAATTAAAATAGACGAGTTAAGGATGAGAATTAAACACAAAAATATGCTCCCAAAGCAATGTATTACCTGTTAAAACATCATTTAAAGCCCCCATGAAATCAGAATTTGGCTTTTTTGTTGCTTTTAATTCATGTCTATTAGCTTTGAAGCTAATCCCTTGTACTAGTTTAGGAAAACTCAATTTTTAGCACATTATAGACCACCAGTATTAATGGCTCGTGGTTCACTACAGAGAAATGTATCATTAGCAGAAGCTAATGTTCATGTTGCACATTATAGTTAATGGCTATGACGAACTATAAAAAAATGCTGTCTCCAAGCAAGGTAAATTTCTACCCAGATGAAAAGCCATGGCTGAAGGGGACTAAAGTATTCAAAATGGGCCACTTCAGAGGCTCATTTGAAATGAAGGATTTCAGAAGAATAGACACGTTTAACTCCATGTTACATTTGTGATGTAGATGGCACAAAATAATCCACGATAACACAAAAGTGTATTCTGAGAAACACCCTTCGAAGCTCTCAAGCTGCCTTTACACTACTTCAATAATGTTTAAAATGTCCCTTTAGAAAATGCTCTTCATCCAGGCCGGTGTTTTTATGGTGCTTCAGAAAATGATCGCTGCTTGCACACTGTAAATGCTCATATTTTTTGCATTGGCATCCGTACATGCGGTTTTCCAATTGTGTAGTTGTCATAGAGGGGCTTGACGAATCAGGGAATGATATGCAGTAGTCCAGAAGACCAGTCAGAGAGTGATTGTAGATAGCCATGAAAAGTTTACAGTTTAGTCTGTCTCTATACTGAAGCGAAACACCAGCATTTCCAAATTAAAACGGTATCTTCAGCAAAATGCTCTGTTTTTATGGGTCAAAGATTCCAGAATAGTGTACAAGCCCGGCATAACAAAACGTATGTGTTTTGCTCATACACAATAGAGTAAACTTTACCTCAGTTAGAAAGCAAACCTTTAAAAGGAATTAAGTCATAGGAAAGAGCCAGTCATTCATTCATTTTCCTTTAGCTTAGTCCCTTATTTATCAGAGGTCACCACAGTGGAATGAACCACCAACTATTCAGGCATATGTTTTGCGCCACGGATGCCCTTCCAGCCGCAAAAAAACAATACACTCTCATACACATACATCACGGCCAATTGAGTTTATTGAATTCACCTATAGCGCATGTCTTTGGACTGTGAGCAAAACCGAAGCATATATATATATAATGTTTGCCCAAGCTTCTTGTTCGTTTCAAACTTTTGTATAGATAAAATTGTATACAAAATATATCAATATATTGTATTAACTCAATATACCACCCAGCCCTAGTTTACAGCTTGGTTTCTTGCTTCTTGTTATACTATCTTGGTCAAACATTATTTATATTTAAATATCTCCCTCACGGCGCCCATCAGAGCGATCTCTCCAGCCCTTGAATTTCATTTTTTTTTCTCCATGGTGGAAATATAACGTACAGCTCAAAGTCCTTATTTGTTTCTCCAGGCGTGTGTCTTCAAAGCCACATCTTTTGCAGCAATGTGGAACGCGTTCTGTTTGAGCACAGTTCATCTTCCCTTCCCCTTTGCATATTTACTGTTTGCCATCAGCTCTTCTCCGGGCCTTGCGTTGGTCAGATAAAAGTTCAGAAGTACAGTTAAGAGAAATTAGTTGTGTAAACAGTAGTAAATGTCAATGATAAAGTTCTGTTGAAGCTCATCTGATGAGAGTGGCAATGCAGGTGTCTTATCTCTACCCAGCAAAAGAAGGGTAAAATGGAAATGATGCCGCGCTGAATATATGATGCCTATCCTAGAAATTTGTATCTTCTCAACCGAACTCTTTGACCCAGGGACGCTTGGGTGAGTTATCAGAGATTGTGTTTGTCTCTGTGTGTCTCTGTGTGTATGTGTGTGTGTGTGTGTGTGTGTGTGTGTGTGTGTGTGTGTGTGTGT
>CAIGQZ010032545.1:10851861-10900400 GCA_903798205.1 Danio tinwini | reverse complement strand
ATATGTATGTATATGTATATGTATATGTATAGTAAACACTTTTGCAATCATAATCACTGTTATTACCATGTTGAATATAGATATTGAAAACAGTCGTGCTGCTTAGTATAGCTTATCTTGCCTCATAGCTCATTTAGCTGCCATTCTTGTTCATAGTTTGGTCACATCCCGTTTAGACTACTGTAATTCCCTTCTGTTTGGCCTCCCTAATAAAACCCTTCATAAATTACAACTTGTGCAAAATGCTGCAGCCCATATTATCAGAAACACCCCTTCTATCTATCACATTACACCCATTCTACAACAGCTTCATTAGCTTCTCATCTTGTTCAGAATTATTTATGAAATACTTTTTCTCACTTTTAAAGCCATTCATATCTTGCTTCTTCATACCTTTCTAATCTTGTTCATATCACAACACCTTCTCAAACTCTCAGATCTTCTTCTTTCATCCACCTCACTGTTCCCCATGTCCGCCTTGTCATCATGGGCAGCGGAGCCTTCAGCCACTCTGCTCCTCAGCTTTGGAATTCACTTCCTCCTCATCTTCGTAACTTAAACTCTCTTTTACAATTTAAATCCAAACTCAAGACACATCTGTTTCGAATGGCCTACTCTCTTTAACTCAACTGCACTTTTTAAAATTGCATTTTTATTGTATTCTAATGACTTTTATATTGTTTTTATTTGAACTGACTGTGCTTGCTGTCTTGTTTGGTGACCTTGAGTGTCAAGCAGGGCACTTTTAATTAAATGCATTATTATTATTTTTATTATTATTATTATTATTATTATATATTGTTATTATTATTATTTAATGAATAGAAATTTCAATTAAAAACACAAAAGAACAAATTATTTGAAATTGACTTTGAAAAACTCAAATGCATCCATGATAAATATATAAATAAACTAAAAAAAAAAAGAGTAAAAGAGTAGTGTTGTTTTTTTTTTTTTTATACAATGATATCTCAATGTATTAATTGTTTCGTAACATGTTAACACATGGCTTTGACTACATGATTAACCTAGTTTTGCTGTTGATACATGCCGAACTGTCAGACTTAAAATCAATAATAATTGCAATTTGCAGTTGAGTGGAGAAGAAGTCGCACTTCCTCAGTGCCGTTGTTCTTTCCACTTCGCCTCTCCTGTTATTTCGTGGAATGCCGCCTGAAGGCACGATGGTAGCGGGTGGGGAGTTCAAAGCGTTATCATGCACCGAGCGCCTTTTCATCATGTTTTAGAAACAAGCGTCCCAACTAATCCCCCAATAATCTCTCCAGGAGAACTGCTCCGATAAGCCCCGCCACCCACTGCTCTCCAGCCCACTTTTTTGGGGGGAGCCCTTCTCCCCCCCTCCATGCCACCCCACGAAGGACACGTGAAGGTGAGCGCTCTTCGTCTTTTCTTTTTTTTTTTTTTGTTCTTCACACCAACAGGGTTTGTTTACCGTCATCCCAATCTCTGGTTTATCTACATCTGTCAGTGGAGTGATCTCGGAGAGTCACCCCTCGCTACACATGCTTTTCCCTGAAAGGAATGCATGAATACCCTTAATTATTGTCCCTCTCAATTATCTGCATAATGATAAAAGGGAAGCAAGGCAACCTTCAAATGGGAGCCCAATTGAGAGCTTCACACATTGGCACCTGTGGACCTCTCGGAGGACTTCATCCAACGCAAAGGGCAAAAATATTGTGGATTTGATTAGATCATTAAACGTAGATGTTCAACATGGGAAGAGTAGCCAAAAATAAATAAAAAAAAAAGTGCAGAAATGGGAATTTGCAAACAAGCAAGATGTTTAAACAGTGTTTTTTGTCATTTTTACATTCATTTATTCATTTTTCTTCAGTTTAGTTCCTTATTTATCGGGTTGCCACAACGGAATGAACCACCAACTATTCCAGCATATGTTATACACAGCGGATGCCCTTCCAGCCACAACCCAGTACTGGAAAACATCCATACACAGTCACATTCACACACACTCACACTCATACTCTACAGCCAATTTAGTTCATTCAATTCGCCTATAGCCCTATACCATGTCTTTCGGTTGTGGGGGAAACCGGAGTACCTGGAGGAAACCCACATAAACATGGGCAGAACATGCAAACTCGACACAGAAATGCCAAGTCTGGAACCAGCAATCTTTTTGCTGTAAGGTGACAGTGCTAACCACTGAGCCACCGCTCCTCTCCATCATTTTTAGATATTATATTATTGATATATTTAAGCCATTGTTATAGTGATAGCTTGCCCAAAAATTACCCAAATATATGTTTCTTTTTTTAAACACACAAAAGAAGATAATTTGAAAAAGGCAAACTAGTAGACATTTTTATCCATAGTAGGGGAAAGCTGGTTTCCAACATACTTAAAAAAAAAACTGAACATAAAACAGGTTTGGAACAAGTGGAGGGTGAATTTTTGATTTGTTTTTAAATGAACAGTCATCTTGTGTCTGTATTCAATTTCATGATTTCTAAACTTTTTTTGTTCTGGATGAGTAACGCTTTTCAAAACATCCATTATATCTGATGAATTTTTTTTTACTTCGGAAATGGGATTGGATGAGTCACATTTGAAGCGGTTAAAAAAAATTGGTTACACACAAACCTGTTTTTAACGTTAATAAACTACACTAGCCAAAACGTATGCATTTATACTAAATATGCCATGAGACTGCTTTAGAATTTTTTGATGAATATGAAGTTAGATTTAAACAAATAAAAATCTCTTTTACTCATTTAAAGGCCTTTCGTCCAACTCATCCGTGCTACAAAATATTTTTTTTTCTTTTTTTTAAATCTTACCTTTGTCTGTGGAAATTCTTGTAAACATGTAGATAACATTCTTATTTGTGGGAAGCAACAACACTTCACTTTACAGTCACTTCAGTTGTGAGTAAAGACATAAAGTTGAAGTCAAAATGATTAGCCCTTCTGTGAATTTTTCAATTGAAAATCAAATGATGTTTAATAGAGCAAGGAATTTTTCACAGTAATTCTTTTTTTTCTTTCTTTGGGAGAAAGTCTTATTTGTTTTATTTAGGCTAGAATAAAAGTATTTTTGTATTTTTTTTTTACATTTTAATGTCAATATTATTATCCCCCTTAAGCAATTTTTTTTTTCGATTGTCTGTTAACCTAACGCGCCTGGTTAGCCTAATTAACCTAGTTAAGCCTTTAAATGTCACTTTAAGCTGAATACTAGTACCTAGAAAAATATCTAGTAAAATATTATGTGCTGTCATCATCCCACAGATAAAAGAAATCAGTTATTAGAAATTAGTTATTACAACTGTTATGTTTAGAAATATGTTATTACAACTATTACGTTTTGAAATCTTCTTTCCGTTAAACAGAATTTGGGGAAAATGTACAGGGGGGCTAATAATTCACACTTCAACTGTACATTGAACATTTTTAGACTTAGATTTGCAGGCAGTGACTCTTTGCTTTTGGATTTTGATAAATCTAAATTAAACAGTATGTATATAATAACGTTCTTATTTGTGGGAAGAAACAGCGCTCATCAACTTCAGTTGTGAGTGAAGGTGTACGGAGAAGGTTTGATCGTCATGTACTTGAATTTGCAGGCTTTACGGTGGAGAAAACGACAGCAAGAGATAGCATGGGTGGGGAGTGGAGAGAGGAAACCTTCGTTTATCTCCAAGCCTGATCACCGGCAGATCAGGAGCCCGCTTTCCAAGAGTGCCTCATTTTCAAATCTCTTATCGCACCTTTTTAAGTATCAGAGTTTCCCATTTTTACATGTCATTTGCATGCTGCTCATCTCACCTGGATGCTGTTTTTCTTGGTGGGACGTGCATGTGGATATGTGCTGCTGTTTGCCTCGGGTTCATGCATAGATGTGCGTAAGTGTGTTCACTTGGATGTGTGCAAATGAGGCCTTGAAAAAAAAAAGAGAAATATGGAGAGGGGAAAAAAGGATACGTGTGTGAGAGAGCCGGATGAGAGAAGGTTTCTGATTGTTATCGCCCTTCCTTTTCTTCTCTGTATTTTTGGAGGATTCACACACTGACCTCTTTGTTTGGGACAGTATGAACCCCTTTTCTGCCCCCTCCTTTTGGGAAAGAAACCATTTCCTGTGGAAAGGAGATAGAGAGAGTGGTAGACAGAGGGATAGGATTGGGAGAAGGAGAAAGCAAGGGGGATGGAAAAGTGAGAAAGGGATGTGTGGAGAGATACAGAGAGGAATAGATAGCAAGAAGGAGATGGAGACAAAGAGTGTGGCGGAGCATGAAAAGAGGGATATGGACAGATGAGGAGAGGGATAAAGGTGGAGATAGTAGAGAAACAGGAACAGAAGAAGATAACAATGGAGTTAAAAGCAGAAAAATGAGAAAGAGTGGGAAAAAGGACACCCGTGCTGAAGAGAAATGTTGTGAGAGTGGTGTTAGTTTTCCTTTTTAATGAGCGTGTCTGCTAAATGACAAAATTTTAAAGGGATATTAACTCCAAAATGTTAACATTTATTTATCAAGTTGATCAAAAAGCTGTACAAGTTTTGAAGGAGGCACTTGTGTTAATTATGGTGTGCAGTAATGTGTATTTGTTTTAGTGATGTGTGCACTTTTAATGAGTTGCTCATTTTGCAATGTAAGTCCAAATGAATTCACAGTTAAAAGAAACCTGTTAGAATGGCCATATCATTCAAGTTCACCAGCAAGAGCATGATTGTAAATAGGATTTTATTTTATTTGCAGTTCAGCTGGTGGTCAACCGATATATTACCGTGGCCTATATATCGGCCGATATTTGAATATTTAAAAATATCTGCATTGGCCAATTCTGCTAGAAATAGGTTGGCGGTTAAGCATTGGTCTAACGACCCATTTCGTAAAAATTAGATGTTACAAAACACCAGTATGGTGTGGTTAAATATCAACTTCAATATAAACAGCCCTGGGAATAAGTAAGTAAAGCCACCTTTCCGCTGCACACAACATTTGGACACTACTGTTGAAATACGCCCCCTTGTGGCAGTCGAACAGAACTTTCAGTTTTGTCGTGCACCAAGGTAGAGAAGCTGATTCTCACGGTGTCCAAAATAAAAGAGTTCAAAAACAAGAGCCTTTATTCTCTGTGCCTTTACCGTGGTTGAATGAATGATACCTAGAAACATATAAAACGCAAAAAAATTTGGAGGAAATATGGAGACAACTATAAAAAAATATTTTTTTTTTATTACTCATTTATGAAAATAAATGTTTTTTTAATTCAGACTTTTTTTCTGATTCAAAAACAAATGAAAAAACTACTATTTATCATCTCGCGTGCACAGACCTGCTTGGACAACACTGGAATACATCACATCCGGTCAGCCGGTCACATACGTCAAGTCACACGAGTTCGAATATTTTAACGGATCCGCAGCTCAAATCGGATCTGAATTTTCCGCATACTGTGATGATCGGAACTCCACACAGCTCCCGGACTACTCTCCATTGGAAATGACTGACTTCTAGTCTGACGCTTGTCGTTTGTTGTGTGCAGTGGAAAGGCAGCTTAAGGTATTGTTTTTTTGTCTTTACTTAAATGTTTTAGTTCAGCTTACTTGATAATTTTAGGACAATCAGTTTCTTAATATTTTCCTAATAATGTAAACACTAATAAGTTAACACAACTAATTATTTTGAGTCAACGGAACTGAAGTTTACTTTATTAAGAAGTTGTAAATGCAAACTGATTTAACTTATGCTTACTATTAATGCATTATTAATAGACTACTTAGAAATATTAATGCAATCGCTTTCTTCAATTTTAAGTAAGATCAAATTACTAATATTTACAGTGTAAGGGTGCATGATATACTGGCGACCATATCGATATCGGCCGATAAATGCTATTTTTAATGTTATCGATAACTGTTCGATATCAAAATTAAGGCGATATCTTTAAGCCAAATGGATTACGTAATTGTACAGAACTGCCTGCCTTGTGCATGCATAAATCGAACTTGTTCAGTCTTGTCTAGTGCACTATAACAGAGCTTTTCTCACATTGTTTATTACTTTAAAGAAATTATTGCTTTTTTAGTTTGAATAGGCTCTTCAGTTCATAAGATCAGCTCAAACTTTTAAAAAGTTTTTAAAATAAAATCAGTTGTCCACTGTATAAAAGTCTAACATTTTGAAATATTTATATTTATTGACTAATATATTGGTTATCGACCTCCAAATCTTACGAGTTTTCAGTTATTAATATCGATCAAAAAATCCATTGGTGCATCCTTAAATTAAACATAACAGATTTAACGAAATTTTACGTCATTTTTATTTTAATAAATGTGCATAATGGTACATTAGTTTGACCAATTATCTCTCATATACATGTATTACATTGGTCTCATATTGGCCAATTCACCAGATTGATTTCTCAGCTTTATTATTTCTTTAAATTAACTATTTAGTAGCCGATCAGCATAAAACGACTATCATTTGATTGATTTTCTTTTTTATTAATTTGTTCAATTTTATTTCATGTTCATCCTTCATCTCCTATTCATTATCGCCAAGTCAAAAAAACATCTTTCTATTGCTATTTCAGTAAATCGAGACAATTAACACAAAGTGTGAGCCTTAATTAACAAAGGCAGTTTAATGACTTTCAGCTCACACCATTGATTTTTTTTTTTCTCCCAAGTATTGCATCATAAGAAACTGCGGGATTACACATCGTGAGATACATGCTGTTATATCTTAAGCAAACACCTTTTAAAACCTTGATCCACTTTATCATAATGAGCATCGCTTTTAGTGTATTTGCACGCTGTTTAACACGTTAAACATTTACACGTAAAGCATATGGAGTGTGCGTTCCAGAGACGCATAAATGATTTCTAAGAATGTTCCGTCCCGTCCTTTGGCTGCCGGCAGATGAGTTCACTCAATTTGATGCCTTTTAATTGGCTCCGTAAACCTGGATGGAATTGACTCTGAGGTCACACTGTAGGGTCACAGAGAGATATGGCCCTGTTTCTCTTCTTAAAGGAGACTTAAAGGAGAGAAAAAATTTTCTCTCCGCTGAAAGAAAATGAGAAGTGAAGAATCATTTGCATTCAACTTTTATCAGCGCGAGAGGAGGGTGTTTTTAAGAATGATAACACACCAGGCTTGGCTGCGGGAAGATGTTTAAGGTATTGTGGTATGATAGCGGTGCACAAGTGTGTGTTTATGTGTATGGAAAGGTGCATCTACTTCTTTTCCTGATGGTTTGAGTGTGTGTGTGTGTGTGTGTGTGTGTGTGTATGGAGGGAGGGGGCTGGTTAATATCAGACCAAATAATTAGATTCGCTATCAGGGCGGCGGCAGCAGTGCGGGGATCAGGCAGATTAAAGCACGGCCGTCGTCATTAATATTCATGAGGGAGCAGGGCTCGGACGAGGGGGCTTAGACTGTTCCTCAAAGCTCCACACTCGGTGGGGCTTAAAGCGCCGCTCTCAAAGTACCCCTCGCTCCTTGTGTTTGAGAGGGTGGGGGGTATATTCACCAACACCAGGGTTACACTCCAAAACATGTAGCATTCCTGCTGTACAAACTCTTTCAGTCAGCCACTATGAACCAGTGGTGGTATGACTAGAGCTCATCTGCATTCTTTGACCTGTAGCGAGTCTTTCACAGTGAAGTTCCATTCATATTGAGTTCACCCAGGCAAATTCAAACCATTTCGGTTAATCTCTGACATGTATTATTGTCGTATGATATGATATATGGATATATTTATGCAAGTTTCTGATTTGGTACTGGAAATAGAGCAATAAAATTGGCTAAGTTAAATGCATTGATCACCCAAAAATGAAGATTTTTTTAACTGTTTACTGACTGATTTGGAGGTGGCTCCAAATCTTTGACTTCTTTTTTTTTCTGTTGAACACAAAAGAAGATATTTGGAAGAATGTTAAGGACTTTCTAACTAACCGTTGACTTCCATAATAGGAAACACAAATACTATGAAATTTAATGTTCGGTTTTTGTTCAATAAAAGAAAGAACCTCAAACAGGTTTGTGACAAGTGACGGATCAGTAAATGAGGTATTTTTGTACCAGAGGTGTAGCATACTAAAGTAAAAATACAGATATATTGCAGTAAGAACAATTGGCATTACATGTTACAAATCACCAATGTTAAGAGCACTTGAGTTGATGTCTACAAATTTTTTAATCTATTCCACTATTTTACTTATACTGGATATATGTTGATTTTTGTGTTTCTGATTTAACTAAAAAGGTACTCACTGGTTTAAATCTTGGATGATAACTGTGATCAAAAATAAAAATATTACTCCTGTATACAGCTGGCATTAAGATTACAATCGAAATCATTGTTGTCATCCACATGTTTTGCATTCGATTGTTTCCTGCCCACTCATAAGCTGCAAAACAACTTAATAAAGCCTTGTTTTAATAAACCCTTGGCAAATTCTGACTTAAAGTTACTTAACCCTTTAACTGCCTGCTCCACCGTTTGGTTGACCATGTTTTGACTGTTTTAAATAATGACTGTTAAAGTAATTTAAAGAATGTTTTATTATAATAGTTTACACTTCACAGCATTGTTGGTATACAAAAAAAAATCTAACAATTATAATCCTGTTGCACTACTACACTTGATTTTGGTTTTATTGTAATAAAAACAACAACAAGAAAACGTGTTAAATGGGAATTAGAAATATTTTATGGCATACTTCAAAAAATAAAAATTATTTAGTGTTCAAAAATGTTTTTGGTCATTTTTTAAAATAAATTGGTCTTACACTTCATATTTTCATAGTGTATGTAATAATTCCAGTACTTTTACCATGAACCGACATAAATATCATTTGGGAAAGGTTGATATTTTAGAAATTATGCGATGTGTTGAAAACAAAAATGCATTTCATGTGTTAACTAACGACATAAGGAGATTTTTTTTTAGTTTTAAAAGAAATATTTGAAAAGAAATATAAGGGTTAAAGAAATATTTTGACTTAAATAAATTTTTTCCCGCAATGATGTGGAATGTATATTGTATATTGTCTTATCTTTTGAGAGAACCTGCATCATTTCCGATAAAAAAAAAAAAACTTGCTGGTTGAATAAATTTTTTTTTGAATCAGAACTTGCCTTGGGTATGAATAATTTCTTGATCGACTGCAAATGTTTAAAATCTGAACTATATGACAACATTTTGCATTAAAGCTTAATAGATTTGTTTTTATCATGTATAAAAAAACTTGAAACTAAATATATAATTGAAAAAAATGAAGACTTTGGAATTTATTTTTAGTATGGGTCTGTTTTGTCTTACTATTCAGTAGTTTCACTTTTTAGATATAAAAAAAGTTTATATGCAATATTATCAAATACACTACCAGTCAAATGTTTGGAGTCAGTTTTTTTTTTAGAAAATTATTCAGTTCATCAAGGCGATATTTATTAAATGTAAAAAATGCTTAAATATCTATTCAAATTTTGAATTTCTTATTGTATGTGGTTAGTAATAGTAGTAAATAGTAGTAATAATTTTTTTAGAGTAATTTCTGAAGGATCATGTCACTGAAGACTGGAGTAATAAAGCTGAAAATTTATCTTTTAAAGCACTGGAATAAATTATTAAATTAAACGATAAACTACGTTATTTTATAGTGCAATAACATTTCACAATTTTACAATTTGTACTGTATTTTTGATGAAATAAATGCAGTCTGGATGAGCAGGAGAAGCTTATTTTAAAATATTTAAAAATCCTACTGGCCCCAAACTTTTTGACATTTTATCACATCTTAATTGTTGTTCATAAATCAAATGTGCTTTGTGGTGTCGAAACATGTCCAAAATACTCAAACAAATTGACAAATCCCCAAGGCCTGGAACTGTATACAAGAAAATGTACTTTTCAAAAGAAATGTTACTTTTGTTTTTTATTTTTGCGTGAAATTTCCACCCAGATAAAAGCTATTAGAAGATGTGCAAGTCACAACATTGACATGATGACTCGCCCATTCCATGTAACTCAGTGACGTCTGATAATCGTTCTTGTAATTCATAAACTGACTGTAATAACAAATAGTATCCTTTAAGTTGGATCAAGTGATGTGTTTGGTTACCTGGCCACTTAAACCTGTCCTTTATTTAGCAATATATTAATAGGCATCCAATTGATTTGATTTGGCTCTTGTTCGCTATTCACAACAGGTCATAAGCATTCACATCTTCACTTACTCCCCTTGTGCATCTGCGCGTGTGAATCTTTCTGTGTGTCAATATGTGTGCGCGCGCGCGCGCGCGCGTGTGTGTGTGTGTGTGTGTGTGTGTGTTTAATTAGAGCGTGCATTTGTCTGGAAGTGTTTTGTCAAAGGCGAGGGCTGACCAGGCTGCCCTCTCCTTTTGTGAAGCTTAAAGTCGAGTCGTGTTAAATGAGTCTGAAACAAATTAGCAGAAGCACGCAGCACTTATGCCACAGACGGCTCCAGCATTGGGTTTCAAATTAAAACAAAAGGAGCCCTATCTCCTTATCAGCACTAGTTCCCCATGAAATACAATACGGACCGTATCTTCAGGCAAGAACAGACAGAATTAGAAAGAAACCCTTCAGCTGTCCTCCTCTGCGGTCCATCTCTTCCCCTCATCCTCTCCACTGGTGGCTTTTTATGCTGCTTTACGCAGCTGAACTAATGTCGCTTCATTTGCTCCTGTCTTTAAAGTTGATTTGGTAGCATGTCAGGGATATCATCTCCCCAGGGCCAAGGCTTTTAACTTGGTGGATGAAGGAGTTTTCTTAAATATGAGGCCATTAGTGAACTTGGCCTGCAGAAATGCTGCCACCTAGTGGAACGGATCAGCTACACTTTAATAATCTGCTGTTAGAAGTTTAAAGTGGTTGGACTGTGCTGTAAAAAAAATATCTGTTTATTAACAGTTTCCATTAATTTAAGGGTTTTTAGTTTTTTTACGGCTGTGAAGTGCAGCATGGGATCTTGATCTCTGCTCTATCGACGTTTGATGTTGAAAATTCAACTTTACAGTTTAACCAAGTGACTTTTATTTTGAAATAATATAACGTATAATAAATAAAATATAAAGAAATAAGTATGTAAAATAACTGGCAGTTTATTACAAGGTTTTTGTAGCATAATATACAACACCAACCTAGACACTATATCACTTTAAACCAAAGGGTGCCCATTCTTTTTCTTATGAAGGGCCAAAATCTAAAGTTGATTGAGTGTGGTAGGTCGAAGCTAAATATACCAAACTGTCTTAATTCAGTAATATTAAAAATATATAGAAAAAATACTTTAATCGTATCAATAATTATATATTTTTTATATTTTATATTTTATAATGTACTTCCAATAAAACCATAAACAATCTCATTCATAACACAATGAATATATATCGGTCAACAACTAAAAGAAAATGTGTTTTAGGGTTTCATGACCCTTTAAAATCGGA
Organism: Danio tinwini; assembly: GCA_903798205.1. Taxonomy (NCBI): domain Eukaryota; kingdom Metazoa; phylum Chordata; class Actinopteri; order Cypriniformes; family Danionidae; genus Danio; species Danio tinwini. The sequence continues at coordinate 10,888,933 of CAIGQZ010032545.1, read as the reverse complement.
TTAATTCATGTTTAATTGAAATATTTAATTTCAGTTTTGCCTTTTTTGTAGCTCAGCAATTAAACAAACAAACAAAGGTTATGTAAAATTAGAAATGACAATCTTTGTTTGAGGTATTGGTCCCAACTTTTTCCATCATTTGTCCATTTCTTCTCTAATTTGGTTGGTGGGCCAAATCAAATGTCATCATGGGGCCTAGTTTGGGCATCTCTGCTTTATTAAAACAATAAATAAAAGTCACTTTTTGGAATAAAGACCAAGGAAAGAAATATCAAGGACCCATAATTTAATTCAAAAGCATAAATAGATAGGAAAAAAATAGAAACATGAATCACAAAATATGGAAAATGAGGAGTGAGGATGCATCGTCTTTCACAGTGCAGGTCCTTTCAAATTTAGTTCATCCAGTCAAGTTTGAACCATTTCAGCTGAGCTCTAACATGTATAATTGTGGTATAATATGATATACAGATATGTTTATGCAAGTTTCTGATTTAGCACTGGAAATAGAGCAATAAAATCAGCAGAGTTAAATGGATAGATCACCCAAATTTAAAGATTTTCTAACCGTTTACTGACTGTTAGGTGGCTCCAAACCTTTATGATTTTCCTTTTTTTCTGTTAAACACAAAAGAAAACATTTTGAAGAATGTTAAGGACTTGTAACCATTGACTTTCTTAATAGGAAACACAAGTACTATAGAAGTTAATGGTCGGTCTGCTAATTTACAGATATTTTTTTACAGTGTGGGATTGAGTATATTAATCATTCTGTCAAAGTCTGTCAACGTGAAAAAATCCAGGTGTGTGTTTGTATTGTTTTTTGCATTTAGTTTTTTTTTTTTTTTTTTTTACTGAAAATTGTTTAGTTGAAATAGTTTCGATTAACAGCATGATATCCACTTTCCAACGGCTATTGGAATTTTTCTGTTTTCACAATATTTTGCCACTCAACCTCTCTTTTGTTTTTAAAAATGTTTTAGTATTTGTGGTTGGAAGAGTTAAATTATGCAAACGATTTACTGAGTACTGTTTCTGGTTGTGTTGTATTGAAATGTGTGCTGGAATGGGAATTTGAATGGCATGATATCGGGGAAAAGGGATTAAATGTGTTTCTTTGAACATAACATAAAGCCATTTCTTAAGCTGAAAAAAATGTCACCATGTCTCTCACAGATAAACAGGTGGTTGTGTCTTGGAAAGTGCAAGTAAAAAAATATGTTATATGGTGAACAGACAAAATATGCATTGTGGTTATAGCTAGAAATTATAGTATGGCAATAAAACATGCCACAATTATTGATTGATCATCTGATTGTGGTTATTTGGTCTTATCACAATTATTTGACATAGCTGTGAAGAATGTACATTTCAATTAAAAGATAGGGCTGCACAATACATCGTTTAAGCATTGCAATATACGCATTGGCAATAGTCACATCACAAGTTATGCAATGTTGAGTGAATTATAGTTGACCAGGAGCCACAGAACACGTGTGGTTTGTAGAGTCACTGCTTAGTTTAACCATAATAGAGTGAAAGTTTATAATTTGCCTGTGTTTACAAGGACTTTGAGCATTTCAAGAGAAAAGTTTGGGCACAAAAAGTATTATGTTTGGAAGTGTTACAAAGATTAATTGTATTTAATTATTTATAGGATTTACACAAAGAAAATGTTTTTAGTTAAGTAAATTTTAGAATTTCGGCCTTGTTTCTAGTCCAATACCTACATTTCAAAACGAAAATGCAATTATTTTAATTACACCATTGGCTGATAATTTAGCTTGTTTTAAGGAGAAACTCCTAATTTTGGACATCATGGTGGCGCATTGGGTAGCACGATTGCCTCACAGCAAAAAGGTCACTGGTTCAAGCCCCAGCTGGGTCAGTTGACATTTCTGTGTGGAGTTTGCATTCTCCCTGTGTTCGCATGGGTTTCCTTCGAGTGCTCCGGTTTCCCCCACAGTCCAAAGACATGCAGTACAGGTGAATTGAATAAGCTAATTTGGCCGCAGTGTATGTTTGAATGCAAGAGTGTATGGGTGTTTCCCAGTACTGGGTTGCAGCTGGAAGGGCATACGCTGTGTAAAACACATGCTGAATAAGTTGGCGGTTCATTCCGCTGTGGCGACCTCTGATGAATAAAGGGACTAAGCCGAAAAGAAAATGAAATTAACTCCTAATTTTGATTCATTTCTACTGAAGGCGAAAACAAAACAATAGTTTTACTTGATCTTTAAGAATTTGTAGATATTTGGACTAGAAATGAGACAAAGTAAGAAAAGCACTTTTTGGATGGTGAATGCTCCATTTATGTATACTGAATACTGTCAGACTCCCCAGAAAACCCTGATATTAGAGCAATTCAAACCATCTTGTGGAATTATCACAATATTTATTGCAGAAAAATCTAATTTCCCAATATCAGAATTTTCCAATGTCGTGCAGCCCTAAAAGATAAATGTGTGAAATGACATAACGCACACAAAGACGAAAATATGTTTGCTCAAAACAAATCAACAATTTTGTATTTAGGCTCAATAAATTGTAAAATGCATTTTATATGAACACCATTTATTTTAAAAGATTATATTTACAGAATATTACTGTAATTTTAAAAGTGTAAACTAAAACCTCTTTTTAAATAAATTTGCATCGTAGGCAGATTTTAAATTGTTAATAAATTTGAAATATATGTTGATAATGTACATATAAATTGACTTTATTTCTATATTTTTATTATTATTATATAAAGAAAATCATTTTAGGAAAGTAAGCCTATTAAAAATATGCAACATATTGAAATGATAACTTCATTTTGGCAAGCTCATATAAATGTTGAAATGTTAAAAGGAAGTGAGAAATCTTTTAAAGCATAATAGCTTTAAATTGAGGTCTTTTGTATAACCTCTGCATTAGATCTACCGGAAGTGTCCCACTGAGTCCTGTTCTAAATCTGTCTGTGTTCTTTTAAAATTGAAGAGCTGACCTTGTTTCTCTTTTTTTCCTGTTTGTGTGTGTGTGTTTAGAGTTCTGCAGTGTCTCTGGTGTGTGAGGAGCCGGACTGCTGGCTCAGAAGAATCCCTGTGACCTCAAACCCCACAAACTCAAACTGCACCATCTACAGTCAGGGTACGCCACAAAACACTCATGCACCTCTCACATTCACTGGAGCTTTCTTCTGGGTCTTAAAAAGTTTTAAATTCACTGTAGTATTGTATTCTAGGTTTTTGATCATTTTAACCAAGTTTAAAATGTAAGTTAGGGTGAAATGGTGGCTCAGTGGTTAGCATTGTTGCCTCACAGAAAGAAGGCTGCTGGTTTGAGTCCCGGCTGGGCCAGTTGGCATTTCTGTATGGAGTTTGCATGTTCTCCCCATGTTCGTGTGGGTTTTCTCCAGGTGCTCTGGTTTCCCCACAGTCCAAAGACATGTGCTATTGGTGAATTGAATAAACTAAATTCACTGTAGTGTATGAGTGTGTGTGTGTGTAAATGTGAAAGTGTATGGGTGTTTCCCAGTACTGGGTTGCAGCTGGAAGGGCATCCGCTGCATAAAACATATGCCGGAATAGTTGGTGGTTCATTCCGCTGGGGTGATCCCTGAAATATTAGGGACTAAGCCAAAGGAAAATGAATGAATAAAAATGTCAAAAAACCTACTTTTTCTTAGGTTTGTTGATTGCACGTGTATATATAACGTATAAACTGAACAATATTGTATTTGTGGAGCCATGTGCCATTATTAATTTAGTAATTTTCGCTCCATGCAACTTCGCAAAGTATAAATCAAGCTTAATACTCATTTTAAAAATCGAACAACATTTTTTTTAATATATTCAGTGTTGGTTGTTCTTTTACTGAGCTTTATACAATCACTGACCTGCCACTGTTTAAAGCAGTGGTCTCAAACTCAATTCCTGGGCTCTGCCCAGTTTAGCTCTAACTACCTCCTAATCACACCTGCTGAAGAGTCTCTGGTAGTCTTGAACACCTTGATTAGTTGGATAAGCTGTGTTTGATTAGGGTTGGAGCAAAACTGTGCAGAGCTGCGGCCCTCCAGGAATTGAGTTTAAGACCAATGGTTTAAAGCCAACCATAAAAATGGCTTTTAATGCATAGTAGCACTTACACTTTTCTCTGTTTTAATGTTTTAGAGAAATGTATTGATATTTCCTGTATAGTTTTTGCATTGTTTGCTTTTAAGTTGTGTTCTATAATTAGTTTTTACTGGTGTATGGCTGTACAATATTGAAAAAATCTAAGGTCACACTATTTTGATGGTCTGTTTGTTGAATTTATGTCACATTGCATCTACATGCCAACTATTTCCCCTTAGATTATAAGTAGACTGTTAGGTTAGGGTTGGGGTTAGTGTAAGTTGATGTACTTGCAAAGTCAGTTAAATGTCTGTTGAAGGAGCAGTATCAACAGATATTAAGCAGACAGTCTACTAATACTCAAATGAGAATTAATTGGCATGTACTTGCAATGCAACTTATAGTCAACAAAATGTACAATAGAGACCATCAAAATAAAGTCTTATTTTTGTTTTACTTGCGCACAAAATATTGTAGCTTGATAATATTCTGAATGAACCACTGAAGGAATATGGTCTGTTTTGAGGATGTTTTTTGGTTTTTTCTTTAAAATTTCATTTAAAATTTGTAATCAGAAGACGAACAATGGACCATCAAAATAAAGTGTTACCAAATCTAACATTGCTATATTTTTTTATTATGCGATATATATTGTATTGTTAATTGTATATATTGAACTGTATTCAGGTATACAGTAATTGAATAATCAAATGTAAAAATAATACAGCCTAGTCTTCGTTAGGCATGGGTCAGTATAAGATTCTGACGGTATGATAACCTTGGATAAAAATATCACAGTTTCACGGTCTTGTGATTACTGCTCTAAAATACTTTATATTCTGGGTAAAAAACTAAAAACATTTTCCCCTTTGAAAACAATTTATTTAATTTTTTGAAAGATTTATATTATTTTGGAGAAGTAAACATGTCAGGCTAAATAATTCAAATGAATCATTGACTTCTGCTTTCTTCATTAGTTTCAAAAACACAGATTTCTTTACAATTTAAAACGGCATCTTTGGATATTTTTTCTGCTGGAGATACTGTTGTCCTAAAAACTAAACAAAAAAATGTAAATAAAAAATCTTACACATATCTTAGGAACGGTATTACAGAAAATTTTGACGGTATTAAAACCTTGACTTTTCCAAACCACGGTATACCTTGAAAACGGTTATCGTCCCATGCCTAGTCTTTGTTTTATAAATAACTCAATAAATAATTAATAGTTGTTAAATTGTCGAAGTTACAATTGGTACAATTTCTTAGGCCTGAATGCTTTAAAAACCCTAATAAAGTCACAGGCCTCAAAAAACATGCAAAATGATTAATTATAATCCAGACTTACATTGCTTGTACTCACGATTTGACTATTGCGAATGCTCACATTGCAATATCGATGCTGAAACGATGTATTGTGCAGCTCTAGTGTAAAGCACTTTGGTCAACCTTGGTTGTAGTAAGGTGCTATGTAAATAAAGGTTGATTAATAGACCAGATACAGTATAATTAGTTGTTTTACCAAAAAAATAAATAAATTATTTTAGATTTTCATTCATAATTGTCTTCAAAAGGTTTTCAAAATTCTTAAATTTCACTTCTGAATAATGCTGTTTTGGTTTCCTCCAGGAGGAGTGTTGTTCTGTAAGCTGACACAGGAGCTGTCTGGTGGAGATGCTCTTCTGGCTTGGCTGTCCTGCTCCAGTGTTGATCATTCGTCAGGGACTCAGACCGGCGTGCGGGTGAAGGAGGAGCCTGCCTACCCTGCCGCTCTGCACTCGGAGATCCAGCTCCTCCCGCAGCAGGCTGGCATGGCTGCCATCTTAGCCACTGCTGTCGTTAATAGTGAGTCACTGCTTGCTAATAAACACAACATGTTACCAAATCTAACATTGCGATATTTTTTTATTATGCGATATTTATTGTATTGTTAATTGTATATATTAATTGTTAATTGTATACAGCTACTTGTGGATTTCGGAGTGTGTTTAAATTTCGATCAGCGAGGGTGGGCTGTGTTTTTGCATATGTGCGCAAATCATGAAATACTGTATGAAGTGTAATGGATTCAAATGGGTTTCTATTTTTGGTTTGTTACTGAAAGTTCTTCTTTCAGAATTTTGCTTCCTCAAAAAGTTTGTCTTTTGGATATTGTAAAATTGCTATATATTTTAAGTAGACTTCTCATTTGCATGTACCATGATTATGTAATATATGATTTGCTTTGAAACATGTCATAAATAGTAATTTCATGTCATTTATATGACATTTCAAATGCAATTTTTAGCACATACATACTCTAATAGGTAGTGTAATTTACACAAGTGCAGTGTGAGGGTGAGAGGGGGGCAGTGTTTCGATGTGATCCGGTTATGTTGTGGTTCTGTGACTGCTGGTGTTGGCTGCTGTATGGTTAAAAATTATGACAGTTAAAGTAACTAGGATCATTTTCATGTAAATAAATAAAAATTAAATTAAATATATATTTACAGTTTTTCTCAGTCACTGTGGTGCATTTCTCACAACACTATTTACATTTGCACAACAGTTAATGCATTTCTCAAAACAATTAGTCATTTGTGCACATCATAGTAGCAGTTTCTCATTCCTTCCAGCAAATTGCAAATGCTTTTGGACATGCATCAACTGCTTTCATACAACTCTCTGCTGTTTGTAGCATTATCATTTGCTTATGTCATGTCAGTCAAAATTAACTAAACTTGTGGATGCTGAATAGTCATTCCATATAAAACTAACAGTCCTCATTTCATTACTTGAGTCATTACATACAAAGTAATGAGGAATGAGCTATCCATTTTCAGCAAGTGACACGCTTTTGCAGGTTATCAACTAGGTTTTGCAGATTGTACCAATTGTTTTGAGAAATTCATTAACTGTTGTGCAAATGTAAATAGTGTTGTGATAAATGCACCAAAGTGACTGAGAAAAACTGTAATGTTAATAATTAGATTACTAATATTAATTACTATTATGAATTACTAATATTAACACGTTTCTTTGTGCGTTTGGGCAGCTTTTGGGCTGGAAAAAAGTCAGCTATTTCTGGCAACACTGGTTAAACAATTCATTGTGAATGTCTGAAAAAAGTTACTTGTCATTAAATTAAATGATTGCTATACTTTTACAAAATATAGTATTTTATAAATAAAATTACCAGTTTGACTTTAACAAGGTTAATTAAGTAAACATTTAAACATTTAAAACTGGAATGATTTTTAACAATATTACCTTTTTATGTAAATAAAGTGTAGAATACATAATTGTTAGCAGTTTGTTACTAAATGTAGCAAATAGATTGCCAAAAGTACAGTTCAGTCATCAAGCTGAAATGCAAATATAATGTTTTCATGCAAGATTGCAATGCCAAAGCATTTTAACATGGAAAAAAATTGACACAATACCTTTAAATTGCTTGTCATTCATGCCTATCACCAGTAGGTGACAGTGTTGTGCCAGCTCCAACCACACCAAAGTTAATTGGCTGGTGCAGCCCTCTCCAATATCAGCTAAACTGCATGAGCAGTGGGAATGGACATGGACATTCCATGATAAAGGAATGAATAATAACTAAATAAGGCTGAAGGGTAAAATTTGATCAGCCCAACTTTGTGCATCCCACTGCATTAGCTGGGCTGTGAGTAGACAGATAATTGGGGTGTGACGGTTGATATCAAATATAGCCTATTCAACATGTGCCCTGACACCAGATCGGCCCGATTACACACACACACACTCTCTTGCGCACAACACAAACTCGCTGTGCCCGTTGCCGTGGAGATGATAGAGCAATTCTGATTGCTTTTTCAAATGTATAATTGTGTGTGTTTAGTGTTTGTTTGAGGTTATATATGCACGGAGTCCATTAATAAACAGTGCACATCCTGCATATGATTAAATGCATAAAGTATATCAGTTATGGATGGGCCTTTGGAATGAAAACATGAATAGCATTTCAAAAAGCATTAGAATTGCCTGTAAAACATGAGTTTTCTAACTAATTAAAGTTTCTAACTAATTAAAGCTGTTGTCTACATACATAAATCAGAAAAATATGCAACAAAAATAGTTGATATCCTTCAGTAATTGAATAATCTTTCACGGTTGTGTGTTATCTTTCTACTTACCAGTCCTATTTTGTGTGTTTGTGTGTGCAGAAGACATCTTTCCTTGCAAAGACTGTGGGATCTGGTACAGAAGTGAGAGAAATCTCCAGGCTCATCTCATGTACTACTGCGCTAGCAGACAGAAGCAGCAGACCGCAGCTTCTCCTCCACAGGACAAGCCTAAAGATTCATACCCCAACGAGAGGCTGTGTCCCTTCCCACAGTGCAACAAAAGCTGTCCCAGTGCCAGCTCTCTGGAGATCCACATGAGAACACACAGCGGTGAGACACTTTTCTTTTTTTTTTCTTGAAACGACATGCTTGCATTAATATCTGTGTTTACTGAAGTGGTGCTTATGTCTAATTTGATTGTCTATTATTTGTATCTTCAGGAGAGCGTCCATTTGTGTGTTTGATTTGCCTGTCAGCTTTCACCACTAAGGCAAATTGTGAGCGGCACTTGAAGGTTCACACAGACTCGCTGAATGGTGTGTGTCATGGCTGTGGCTTCATTTCCACAACACGAGACATCCTCTACAGCCACCTGGTCACCAGTCACATGGTTTGCCAGCCTGGCTCTAACAGTGAGGGGTACTCACCCAAACTGCCTGTGGCTGCAGGTAAGAACCCTATAAAATCTGCACATGACAAAGGAATCCAGTACAAACGTTGCCTTAGTATAGACATCTACATGTTTAGAATAATGTTATTTGAAAGGTTAATTTTTAAGAACCTAAATGAGTGAAATGTTTGACATACATTTTGTTTAAAGGATGGCAATGACTCAGTATAAATGTATATTCTGTATAGAAAGATGAGATGAATTACTTCATGTCCTCTTTCTTTCTCTGAACCTTTATCAGAGCTATTTATCAAACCTGATGATCTTTAAATATTTTAAACATAAATGTTCTTGATCATAAGGTTTAAAGTCATCATTCTGTATCTGAATGTCTGTCTTTTTTTTTTTTTTTTTTTTTTGACAGGCTTGAGTCCAGGAGACTCTGGCATCGTTCTGAAATGTCAGGTGTGCGGCTACTCTGCTGACACCCCTGCATTACTTCAGCAGCATGTCCACACACACCTGGAAGTGAGGGTTCCAGCTGAGAGGAGCCCCACACCTCGCCAGAGCAGTCCTTCTTCCTCTGAGCTCCCTGAGCTGCAAGACACAGAGCCTGCTGCCTGCGTGCCCCGACCCGACTCGTCCAGCCCTGGAGCCAATGGCAGCTCAGCCTCTCAGGGCTGCAGTCCTCTCAGCCAACTCAACATCAAAGAGGAGCCACGTTCAGACTATGAAAATGATGCAAAGGAAGAAGAACAAGTAAACAGTCCTCAAGAAAATGCTGCAGAGGCAAGCTCATCTCAGCCTACTTCACCTAAGAGCCCTACCGTGATTGCAGTAAAAGCAGAGCCGGCCAGTCCCACCCCAGGTTCTAGTCCTGCACATTCTGGAACAGGGGGATCAGTACTCCCTGGAGGAGCAGTGTTCTTACCGCAGTACATGTTTAATTCTGAGGCAGCCATAATGCCCCAGGCATCTGAGATTCTGGCTAAGATGTCTGAGATGGTACACAGTAGACTTAAACAGGGACAAGGACCAGCAGCTACACAGCAGAGCTTCTACCCACCAGGCTCTCCTGCAAGCGTTCACAAGGGAGCCACTTGCTACGAATGTGACATTACCTTTAACAACATTAACAACTTCTATGTCCACAAGAGACTTTACTGCTCCAGCAGGCATCAACAAGGAGAGTCTGGAGGCCTTGTGAAGGAAGGGGCTGTTACTACAGCTGCTCCTCCTGCTTCTCATGCTGCTTCACCCCAGGCCAGACCAGTCAGCCGTGCGGCTTCAACCTCTCCTAGCTGCCCTGACCCTGCACCAGGAGGCACAGCCTCGGAGCCCAAGGTAGTTGAGGTGAAAATTGAGGATCCAGGGCTGAAAGATGCTACCTGCTCGTCGTCCTCAGAGGGAGAGGGACCTGGGGGTGGGCAAGCCAGTGAGGGTAGCCAAAGTCCTAGTGGATCTGCTGAAGACCAAGATGATGACCCTACTCGCACATTTTGCCAGGCTTGCAACATCCGCTTCAGCCGTCATGACAACTACATTGTCCACAAGCGATTCTACTGCGCCTCTAGACATGATCCCACCAATCAGCGACCCCATTCTGGCAAGGCTGCTTTCCTTCCCCAACCTATTCGCACACGCAAACGCAAGAAGATGTATGAGATCCACATGGCTCAAACGGAGGCTTTGGCTAATGCCACTACTTTGCCCGCAGGAACTAGTTTGGGGGTGAACCAAGAGGGCCCTTCTGTTCCTCTATTGTCCCAAGTGTCCACTCCTACACGCAGCTCAAGTCCTGAAGGCGAAGGACCAATAGACTTGAGTAAAAGACCCAGACTAAGAGAAAGCCAGAGAAAGGACAGCGTTCCTGCATTGCCCCTTACTGACTACCACAAGTGCACTGCTTGCAGCATTAGCTTCAACAGCATCGAGAACTACCTGGCTCACAAGACCTACTACTGTCCCGCCACTACCTTGCAACCGCAAACTATGGAGCAACTAAACCGACTAAAGAGGCCTGCCTCCACCTCACCGAAGAACAGAGCTGCGGACCAGCACTCTGATTCCAAAATGCTTCAGACAGGTAAAACCGCAGCTGTTGCACATGCATCTGCTGTACCTGGTTCAGAGTCCACCCCTCCACATGTGCAGGGAGCAAAGACCCCCAGCACCTCTCCAGTAGTGTGTCCCTATTGCCCTCCAAACAAACTGCTAACCTGTGATCTGATGGAGCATTTTAAAACGACTCATGGTCTGGTGCTCACACTACAGCAACATCCTGAGACACAGTCCACTGGAGTCAGTCCCAGTCCTAGCCTTAGCCCACGAGAAGGAGCCCCTCTCACCCCTCCTAAACCAAGCTCTCGCCCCCGTAAGGACAGCCTGAATGGTAGAAGCATCAAGCTGGAAACAACCTCTCCTTCCTCACCGGTGGTTAATGGAAGTTCACTAGAATCTCAATCTGTGGGCTCTAGGTCTCCAAAAACTGCACCCCCAGCTCTCTCCCCTAAAGGAGTAACTGTGTCACCTGTGCCTGAAGCGTTAAGAGAGACGGGACAGCTCGGACACACCACATTGCCCACAGTCCTCCCTGAAAAGGCGGCCCTTGCTATTACCCACACCCACACAGCTCCTCCTAAAACACCTCTCGCCTCTCCTTTGCAAAATGGGAACACACGCTATTGCCGGCTGTGCAACATTAAATTCAGCAGCCTCTCCACTTTCATTGCACACAAAAAATACTACTGTTCCTCTCACAGTGCCGAACATGTCAAGTGAACCCTCTGCCCAGTCAATTCTGCCATTCCTCTCATGCATAGAAGTGCCAATCACGGCACTGCCCGACCTGATCCAGACAGAGCATGATAGTGGGACTGTTACTAGCCAGATACTGAGGTCTCCATGCTGACCATGTTATCTGGAGTTGTTACGATGGTAACTTATTACACTTTATGGGTCAAGTTTGTATTACACTAAGAGATGAGACTACCTGCACACAAATTGTGCCCCACTGACCTATTCCCACAGTTTAGAATCTGCTGATGGAAGGTAACATCTTGCCCTTTAATTAGCTGTTTTAATCACTCCTGTGTTTCATGTTCATTTTAATTAATGATGACAATGTATATTGGTAAAAAAAATTTTGTCTGAGCCATTTTTGGTTTCTTTTGTTTGAATTCACTGGGGACAATTCTGACCCCAAGTGGAGGTCTCGCTATCAAACCTGGTCTGCAGATTTTTGTCAGTACACTGTTTAAAAATAAAGAACCTTAGTAAATAAAAGAACCTGATTAAAATTAATAACATCAGGTTACCAGTTGAATATGAAAGGTTTTGATTGATACTAAAATGTGAAGAAACTATTTATGTTTTCAGTCGTTATCCATTTCACGTAAGTTAAGTACTACCTAGTTTTGTTTTTGTTTCATACTGTCAAAGGAATTTCAATCTTCAGTGTGGTGTATTTTCTTGGTTCTTTCATATGAAAATGTTTCATATTTGACTTTTCTTTGTGTTAATCATTGGGACTTGAGAGGTAATTCTGTAAGTGTTGGTCTAGTAAGCGAGAAGATGGCACAAAACTGTACTGTCTCAGTATTTGGTCATGGATGGATGTGCATTGCAGATCTAAGGACTGTGGCAGGCTTTAAGGGTTTGGATTTCAGACAGTGTACAATGTTTGCTGTGTCTCTAGTCACCAGCTCACCAGTCTCTGTCCCAACCACAAAACCCTGCACTGGGTCAAATCTAAAACCCCTTTTAACCTGGAGAAGAAGTGCCATCTGTACTCTAGACAAACTTTCAAGGACATGCAGGGAACGGCATGTTTGTTTGGTCTTTTTTTTCTTTTTAACCTCGAAATGAAGTATAGCATAGAAAAGATTCATATCAATGTCTTGCACACTGTTGAATAACGTTGAAGGCCACTGAAAGCAAGAGAATTCGAAACTGACTCATTGCTCGTATCGCTTATTTCTTAAACTGGTAAGCCAGTGTCGCTTTTGTCCTTCTCTCGTTTGCTGTCAATTATTTGCATTCTCGATAATGACTCAGTGATGATTTGTGCTCCTCTACATGTGCGTTGTATGTTGAAAAGAACAGCGTCATGCAATCTATCCTCCTTTGCAGGCTACCCTTTGCAAAGCCTTAACAAAGACTCTCGTCAATATGTCTGAAACAACGGGTCACTTACGTCCACAATGCTCATCACTGTCCCCCCACTAAGTGGACTTTGTGTATGTTACCAGTGGTGTTTCCCCATTTCCTGTGTTACAAGAAAGCAACCTCAGTCGTCTCCGCGGTAAGAACAGGAACACGAAAACCGCGTGCAAATGAGAACAGTTTTAATTTCTCTCTGCTGTTGTGGGTTTGCAACGGTGCTGCACCAACTCACACAGAGGCGTTTACAGTTCCATTGTTTTATCATTTAGCGACTGTCGCAAGTCCAAAAGACCAGTGCTGAAAACCTTTCCGGATCCCTTTTCTATTGCACTGTGTTGTACAAAAATGCTGAATGTTTTAGTTTTAGGAGCTTTTTTGTATGTATTTATGTTTTTACAGCACTTTTCCTTGTCCAAACCTATCCCCGAAGGACTTACTCGTGAATTTAGAACATTCTAACACAAGTGGAAGGTAATTCAAATACTTTGTGAATAATTAAAAATGTTGATGGAAAAAAAGTAATGAATGTCAACCTTTTTCTTTGGGTTTGTTTTTTTGGTTTTGTTTTTCAGCTACAAAAAGTTCCACTACACACTTGTCCAAACTATGCATGGGAAATAAAGAGTCCAGAAGGACATTCAAAGTGCAAGAGAACTTGTCGTACTTTTCTCTCTTTAAGCAGTGTATAGACTCTGATGCAGCATATAATGCATTCTAGGATTTGACTGTTTGAATCCATGTTTGTATTGGCATGTTTTGCTTTTATGTGCATGAGAACAGTAATCAAAGACAATTTTGTCATTTATGCACTAATCCTCATGTCAATCAAACACTGTATTGAAGTTAAACATTGAAGAACATATTTCTTTTAAAGAATATCCACATTTCTTTTCCAACATACTACACATACTACTAATGTGCTATTTTTACTGTCAAGCTCCACGGAAGAAAAAAAAGCTATATTTTATACTCTATACTATACCTATACTTTAAAACGTAACTTCATACAACATATCTAAGAATAGACCAAAATCTGAGCCATGCTTAACTCCCATCTAATCTTGCTATACCTTTTCGGTTAGGTACAAGTATTTATTAATTACCTTATTCTTTAGGAATGACCTTTCTAAAAAAAATGTACTGAAGGTAAAACTAGTATGTAAAGAATGATTGCAAGTATCTATTTAATAGGTATTAGTAATTAAAAGGGGTGGTTAGTACTGTCGCCTCACAGCAAAAAGGTCACTGGTTCGAGTCTCAGCTAGGTCAGTTGACATTTCTGTGTGGAGTTTGCATGTTTTCCCAGTGTTGGTGTGGGTTTCCTCCGGGTGCTTTGTTTTTTTTTTCCCACCATCCAAAGACATGCACTAGAGGTGAATTGAATAAGTGAAGTTTATTTATAAATTAATTTCGAGAGGATCACGTGCTTATGATTGCTTGCAGCCGGCCCCGCGTTATTCAATTCGTGATTCACCAATCAGACGATTTCTAAGCCACTATAAATACCCTAGGTTCCAAATCACAGCTATCTTCGTTTTGAAGAATCTCCTCTTCCACCCCTACTCTTCCTCCTTTCCTAGATGGGTGGCACGGTGGCCCAGTGGTTAGCACTGTTGCCTCACAGCAAGAACGTCACTGGTTCTAGTCCTTACCAAGCCAGCCAACTTTTCTGTGTGGAGTTTACATGTTCTCCCCGTGTTCACGTGGGTTTCCTCCGGGTTCCCCGGTTTCCTCCCACCGTCCGAAAACATGCAACTTAAGTTAAATGACTAATCTTAATTGGCAGCATAGACATGCTCCTAGTAAGAAGTTATATCTTATAAGCAATCACTATCTGTTCATTAGATACTACAGCAGGGGAGTTCTCGAGATCTACCTGAGCTCAAACTCCCCTCTCGCCTTGCAAACGGGAGGGAGCCCCGGGCTCGAGGATCTTATGATCATCAGCTAAGTGTGAACTCTTGAAACTAAATTGTCTGTAGTGTATGAGTGTGTGCGAATGAGGGTGTTTGGGTGTTTCCCAGTACTGGGTTGCGACTGGAAGTGCATCTGGTGCGTAAAACATATGCCCGAATAGTTGGCGGTTCATTCCACTGTGGCGACTTCTGAAATCGAGACTAAGCTGAAGGAAAATGAATGAATAGTACCTAAAAAAATGTATAAATCAATTTTATCTGTTTAATAAATAAGAGTTTCTAATTCTTAATTCCTCATGTTGTCCCAACACAAATCAATTATGTGGTACCCAGCATCTGGGTGCAAACTCTGCACAGAAAGACCTCTTGGTCCAGCCTGGGACTCAACCCAGTAACCTTCTTGCTGTGAGAGTGAGGCAATCATGATAACCACTTAAACAGTGTCGCCCCCTGAATAAATACACTAACTGACAAAAGTCTTGTCGTTGATCCAAGTTGTAAGAGCAACAAATAATAACTTAACTTCTAGTTGATCATTTGGAAAAGTGGCAGAAGGTAGATCTGTTAAACTGCATCCCAATCATCACAAATACTGCAGAAGACTTATTGGGACCTGCATGGACCCAAGATTCTCACAGAAATCAGTCAAGTTTAGTGAAGGAAAAAATCATATTTTGGGGTTACATTCAGTATGAGGGTGTGCGAGAGATCTGCAGAGTAAATGGCAACATCTTTAGCCTGCAGTATCAAGACATTTGTGCTGCCCATTACATTACAAACCACAGGAGAGGGCAAATTCTTCAGCAGGATAGTGCTCCTCATACTTCAGCCTCCACATCAAAGTTCCTGAAAGCAAAGAAGGTCAAGGTGCTCCAGGATTGGCCAGCCCAGTCAACAGACATGAACATTATTGAAGGAGGAGGGACTGAAGATGATTTCAAAGAATCTTGATGAGCTCTGGGAGTCCTGCAGGAACGCTTTCTTTGCCATTCCAGATGACTTTATTAATAAGTTACTTGAGTCATTGCAGAGATTGATCCAGAGCTTTCATATTAACCACTTCTGATACCAAATGATCAACTAGAAGTCGTCATTATTTGGTGTTCATTAAACTTGGATAGGTGACAAGACTTGTCAGGTAGTGTACTAGTTTGTTTTTTTAATATGTTCTCATATCCAATATTAGTGTTAATAAGATATTGATAGAATAAGTATTAGAATTTTTAAAGCACTAGTACTTAAAGAATAAGCACTAGTAGGTAATGATAAGTAGTGCTTAATAGAAAATAAACTAGTATATAAGTATGTTTTATCTATAGAACATGTTTTGAAGCATTGTGTCTCAACAGACATCTGTAACAGGCAATCAGATATGTTGGAGAGACTTCATGTGCAAGAGTGAACTGAGAGAACTCATTGACTACGTTTACATGGCCATCAGTAATCAAATTATTTGCCTTAATTTGAATAAGACAATAATATGATTAAGGTGTTTACTGTACATAAGTAGATTTTTGAATGTTCCTTTCATGATCCCGTTTTACATGTTATAGCACATAATTCGATTACCGTCATTGCGTCACCGCACTATCCATATTTTCGTGTATACTCCAGAGTTTTGTGTAATTTCAGCATTTCATTTTTAATTTGTCGACTTTAACTGCAGTTCGGTACTTTCACTTTCATTCAGGAACATTTCATGCATGCCCCCCATGACAAACAAGATATTGGATTTGAGTATGAACTGCTTGAAGGGTGTTGTTTTAATGAAATTTGATACTGCAAGCCATAGGGAAAAAACTTCTGTATTTTGCAATGCAGGTGTGTGTGTGGTGCTTTACTGACTCGGTAGGTGCAGAGAATAGTGTCAGACAGCCGTGTGTGTATAGACTATCCTGTAGCATAATGCAGCGAAAATCCTTCACAATGGCAATAGTTTGATTGCGGTGTTTACATGTCTGTATGCACTTCAATAATGCAACTACAATCTGCATACTCTACATGTTTTAATTCCATTTCTCTTTAGTTTGATTATAACCTTAATCGGATTACATTAATGAAAAATCGCTGTTTACATGGTAGACTCTTAATCAGAGTTTTGTCTTAATCGTATTAAAATCAGATTATTGGTGTCCATGTAAACGTACTCATTGACTCGCAGCATCAGTGCTTATATCTGAAAAGTAATGAATTATTTTTATGAATCTATTCTAGAAATATATTTTTCAAAGGTTTAGCTGTATAAATGAAAACCATGAAAGTTTACTGGTATTTTATGACTACTGAAACTCTGGTGCTGTGACCACACTAGTGTTTGTAATACTGTGAACTCAGCATAGTGAATAAAACCATGAAAGAAAGGAAAATGTGTAGAAAGGTTTCTGCTTTGATTTTAGAGTTTGAGAGTCATCATTGCAAATAGCATAACATTTCATACAACTGATTTTGGGTAACGAAGACCTTGAAATGTTCAAATGTGAAAACAAATGAATGCTTGAACATCTTTGAGGATGTTTAAGTCTTTGGACCTGCTAACAAAGCAGTGTTGCATTGACATCCTGCAGACATGTTACACACTGCAGACAAGTTCACATCAATATTTGCTTTAAAACATTGAAGGTTGCTGTACAAGGTGAATTATTTCTCTTTTACATCCTTTTTGCAGTAATTGTGTTTCGTCAAGCCTTGTTGATTTAGAGAAGTGTTGCTCAAGCCACTGTTCCTGCATGCTTTTATAGTGCACTCGCTAAAGCCACGCTGTAATTATCTGAATAAAGCAAAGCTTTCTTGCCTTAAGTACAGTATCAAGGCTATTCCGCCCCGCTATTTAAAAAGACTGCTGGATGCCGTTACCTGTTGATTGTTTAGCATTGTGACTTCATTACCCCTGCTTTAACCAAAAACATTTCAGAATAACATTTCAATTTAAGGCTTTTGTTTTGTTAACGTCTAACCCTATAAGGAAAGATCTGTTAAGGTCATTTTATGATACAGTTCAAAGTAATCTGTGATGCTGTGTAGAGAAAAACAGACAGGCATAATGTTTCACAAAATGAGATTTAGTGAAAAGGAGTGAGGGAGGGAGCCGAGGCCAGTTTTACCTTTCGGTTTTCATGGCCACTGTTTTTTTAATGAAAAGGAATTTAACTGACATAATACAATACACAATGTGGAGTCCGCTTCTTTAATTTTTGTGTTTCTGAATAATGGTGAACAATGCTTGCAGGCATGAAGTGATTTTGCATATTCTTGACTTGCAGAGGCAGCAAGGTCAATAGACAAGAGCTTTATAGTGCCACAGTATCACTGGCCTTGACTCCACTTCATTCATGGTGGAAAACTTGCTCTTTGGCTATTTACCCTCTTTATGGATGTTAAAATGAGGTTAGAGATGCCCAGAAATGGGTCTCTGGTCAAAATGGCAGACTGAATATTGTGACATTAAATTACCCCTTTAATAAAGATACACTGATATAACATTTTTTACCAATACCAATAACTTTTTAGATTCAGAGGCTGATAGTCAATATATTAGCCAATAAATATGAATGTTAATCATTCACATTTTTTTTCAGTATGATTGCAAAAACAAAAGGCAAAACATAGCATGAACTATACTGATTTTATTATAAAATCCTCACTTCAGAAATGTTTGAATTGATTTCTGAACTTTACCAATTAACTATTCTTTTTTATGAAATCCAGTTTATTTTATATAAATGAAATAAAATCTCTTGCCTGAACAAAATTCATTTAAAATAAAACAACCAAGTCACTCAACATTAACCAAAATCAAAATATCAGTAAAATAATAAAAAGTGGTGGGCAGCAAGCAGGTGAAGTGGTTCAACTAAATGAAACAATATGTAATTTATCAGTCTAAAGATATTGGCCTAATTTTGTTATCAGACTGACAATGATAACATTAAAAATAGTATTATCAGCTGATATAGATATGGCCATCGATGTATCATGCATCCCTACCTTTTAATTAGCTATTTTAAATCTTCAGCTATAACATAGATAAACAGTTAACAGCGTATACTTTCTAGTGTTTATTTGGTGTAAAATATGCTACTCATCACAATGTGCCACCAACACTTTATTTGGACGGTTCCAGGGTTGGGGTTATGGTTTGGGTGATACTCAACATCAACATTTAAGCTGGTAGCACAATCTGATGGGTAGCATATTTCTTAATTGAGATGTGCTATCTATCGACTGCTCAATTTTATTAAAACAACGATGATATGAATTCTTAAATTACAATCATTTTTGGTGGATAGACAAACAAAACATGTTGTGCGCCTGCCATTCAATAATTGCAGTAAGCTTTGTGCTTTTTTTTACATTTAAACTATATTTTATCATAAACTACTAAGAATATATGAAGTTGTTTTCTATGTGTGTAAATTCATGTTTACTGAACACACATGAACTGATCATTTCTTCATCTGTTTTTAGTTATAGCACTAAATAAATAGGAATAAACATCAGAAGGCATGTTATTGTAAAAAAACTATTTACTGAAATGTAAAATTTGTTCAATAAGTGTGTAGAGTACAAAAAGACTTCAGCAAAAAGTCTTCTAATCAATAACATATTCTTCAGGAAAGACATTTAATGTCCACATTTCACTGGTTACTTATTTGCTAGCTAAATTCGCATGATTGCATTTTTACTTAGCCAATGATGCCTTTGCTATGTATTCTATATTTGGAAAATCTGCCTTTTTGTGTGTGATTCTGCATACATTTAAATTTTAATTAACAACTTTAATGAAATTCCTGAAAACTCAACATTAATACGATCTTATATATAAACACACAAGGTATTTTCGGCCATTTGCATCTAGAAATTTCAATTTCTGGTTTTAGCTCAAATTTCTAATTTTAGGACATTTTGAATGTTACACGTTTGTTAAATACAACCACATTTTCTCATTTTCTGTACCAACCTTGATTGTCTAATTATAATAAAACTGAAAAAAATGTTTACCTCCTCTTAAGGTACAATTACAAAAAGCCTGACATGTTTTTGGTTATATCAGCTTTTAAGATGTTATTTAAGATTCAGTTAACACATTCACCATTTAGTTCTGACCCATATAGATCTCCATTAGAAAGGAGGCAAAAAGTGAAAATTGAGTCTGTCTGTGCAAAATAGGCTAATCAATAAAGAAATATGAAAACAAAGCTCACCTGTTGTGCAGGAATGCAATTTAGCGCAGCATGTAACAGACAGTGATGATGATAATCAAGAGGCACATGTAATCAAGTGCATGTTCATGAAGGTCAGATTATCTTTAGGTGGTCATAATTCACGCTTTTAGAATCTGTCGGGACATGGTTGGTCTCTTTTCTTCCTTTTAGTTGTCTGAATGCTGTAAAATGGCACAGCCTTTAGTGTGACAGCTGGGAATGCAGATAAAGTCAATGAATGCAATTGCAGATGCTGTGCATTTTCACATTTTCTGAATGGCTTTTCAATCATGTGTTGTTGTTGCTGTACCTGTGTCTGCCATCTGTCTGTCTGCACAGGCAAAACCGTCCTATTTTAAAATGGCATTAAAATGGAGGGGCTGATTTGAGAGGTAACTGCGATCCAAGTGAGGTGGTCTATTATTGTGAAGGACCCAAAACAGATAGCTGTCCACTTTTGCATTTTCAATATACCATACATCAAGTGTCGGATAGTCTGCTGCCTCCTCTGGCCTTTGCTGATCTCATTTCTGAATATATTCATATTTCATAGTCATATGTATTGGCGCCATTTTATTTTATCAGTGTTTTAGGCTATTGTAGCCTAATGACAGGGATGGTAAAAGTCGAAATTAATTAAAGGTCCTTGTCCATATTCTGTTAATTAAAAGAAAAAGAGAGACCATGCATAATTCAGCCTTACTCATTCTCTAACCTAATCCTTCCGAGAGCTTAAAGGTTATTGATAGTGTCAGAGACCTTTATTTGCAGCGATGATAAATCCTCTCATTTGCACTTCACGTCACGTCACGTCATTTTTCTCCGTGGTTGTGAACCGACAGAAAAATAATGGAGGTGTATTTCTAAGATCGTGTCACTTTGCTAAACATGCAATGAACTGGTTTTACCTTTTTTCATCATAGTGACGGTAGGTTGTCCTCTAGAAACCGGTTAGTTTCAGCAGCAAGCTAATCATGCTTGAATCTTCTAATCATAACCAGAAACCCTGTTACTGTAGTGGTTAGGCTACAACGTAATGTGACAGGCTACAATGCTACAACAATGTACAATAAATGGTTGACTTAAGGTCGAGCGAACGAATGCAATTTCTAAAACACTCGACAAAAATATCCGTATTTCTCCATACTACAAAGAACCGATTCATTTGAGTTAATTGGTTCGTTTGGACTATTTGTTTAATTCTGTAAACTGATTCAATTGATTAACATAGTGTAGCCAGTTTTAGGCCTGCTATAAATTTCAACAAATGACACGCATTAAAGGGATAGTTCACTTCAAAATAAAACATTACTTGTCATCAAGTGGTTGCAATTTCAAACCTTTGCAAGTTTTTTTTTTATTTTTTTGATGAACACAAAAGAACATAAGCTATTAAGAATAAACAAAATCGCCTGGTTTGTGCATACATATTGTTTTTTTACTGAGATGATGTCCAGATAAATATCTACTGCAGTTCTCTGACTGAAAAGTATGAATAAATAAGAAATATGACCTATTAAGATGTGAAGTGTAAATGTAGCCTACTATAGGCCTATAGGTTTCAATTGAGTTTTAAATGCATGGTAATTATTTGCTCATGATTTATGAACATGAAACAGAGCTTCTCAAAAAGTTTAAGGCAAATAATGCTCTTTGATATTTAATTAGTTTTAAGCAATACTTTCAGAGTGATTGTACATGTAACAATGAATCATCAAACCTGAAGAACTTTAAAAGGTTTCTTAATCATAGCTAAGAAGATAATTATTTAGTATTATGCAAAACACAAAGAGTAAGCACTAAAGACTCGTTCGTGAGGTACAACTAATAGTTAGAGTTTTCAGACACACCACAGTGAAGTGTCAAAGCAATCAGCTTCTTAACAACCATTCAACAACAATCCTAATGAGCTGTTCTTTATCAGAGGCACACAACAACGATACTTTCTTTTAAATCCTTCCAAGCAGCATTCCCACAACGTTCAAAGAGCTGTTATAACGAGAAGCCCAGGTTCTGAGCATTCTGGATGAATATGTTGTACTACAAAAGTCCTATCAGCTACCCCTTGACATTGATAAACTAATGAACTGAGCATCACACCAGGAGTGCACAAGTGATCTCAGTGTACTGTCTACATATTTCTGACCTCTCTTCTTGTTATCTCATATTTCTTCTTCTCTAGATGGATTTTTCTTGTGCATTAATGATGAAGTATGCGTTAATAAGAAAAAGAGTACAACTAAACACACAGTCTTCAGTAGAGGTAAGTAGATTTTTCTTAAAAATAAACTTTTAATGATGGGCTCTCCAGAAGTCACCAGACAGGCTCGATGATTCATCTCTTACAAAAAGATAAAACCAATTGTGGAAAGACCCCCAGATGTATATATACGAGATTTGAAAGGCCAAAGCTTGACCCCTTGGTCTTGCAGCAATTGACGAAGTGTGAAAAAAGAGGTGAAATCAGCTGCAGTTATACAAGAGTTTTTGTGATCAAACAGAAACTGGCAAGGTCAAGGTATCTGACCGGCATCTGGGGCATTTGTGACTCACAGTGCTCACAGTATCCCTCATTAGTCCAAATACACTCTGGTAAGAGTAACTATGATTCTCTCGCTTCTAGCTTGAAATCTCACTGGCATGTGATGTTGTTTTTAAAGTCAGTGTAAAATCTATATTTACAATGTTTATTTTGCAAGCTCACAGTGTTGTTCCTAAAGTGGACAATTAATGTGCAGGTTAATCCACTGAAAAAAAAAATGGTTTGGTAATCTTCATTTAAAGTCTGACCATTTGCTTCCAAGTTTGGAGTGGCGGTCTTTGACTTCAGTTTGACAGCTTCAGCCACATTATTCTTAGCCACACCCCTCTTCCCTTTAGTTTGCTACAAGGGAATGATGTGCAAAAATAAAGCCCCGTCCACTACTCAATATTCAGTTTCAATTGGAAGCACATCGACATACTGAAATAAACATCTCAGATGCTTATTTCAAGAGCTGAGATATATTATTGGGTTTCATAACTTAAATTATATTTTAGATTTAAGAGCTGCATGCTGAGACAGTGCAGTGGTGCAGTGGGTAGCGTTGTCTCAGCGGCTGGGTCAGTTGGCATTTCTGTGTGGAGTTTGCATGTTCTCCCAGTGTTTGCATGGGTTTCCTCCTGGCGCTCCGGTTTCCCCCACAATCCAAAGACATGCTCTATAAGTGAATTGGGTTAGCTAAATTGTAAATGTGTATGTGTGTGAATGAGTGTATGGATGTTTCCCAGTGACGGGTTGCAGCTGGAAGGGCATCCGCTGCGTAAAACATATGCTGGATAAGTTGGCGGTTCATTCCGCTGTGGGGACCCCTGATTAATAAAGGGACTAAGCCGAAAAGAAAATGAATGAATGAGCTGCATGCTGAATAAACAGAGCTCATGGATGTGGATGTATTAATGGACAAATGCACATGCATTTGTGTCTGCTGGAATGTGTTTATTCATTACAAAGTGTAAATGAATGTCATTGGAGTACATTTTACAAGAAATTACTTACTGTAAGTCTTCACGCGATGATCTTCCATTTTTCATCAGCCTGTTTTAAGATAAAGGGTTTATATATAATGTTTAATTGTATAATTTAAAATATATTGAAGTGCATTTATTGTCTGCTAATTAACCGAATTAATGTGTGTATTTATGCATTTAGCAGTTTTTGTAAATACTTAAAGGATGCCTATGGTGAAAATCATCTTTTGTAAGCTATTTGGACAGAACTGTGTGCAGGTATAGCGTGTCCATAGTCATATTGAGGTGATTTAAAGACAATAAGTCTCATTTTTTTTTCCTGACGTTAAAATAGGATCCAAGTTCTTCCCATTTTGAGGCCCACCGCAACATTATATAGGAGTGTGGTTTCCCTGCCCACCAAATTGATTGACCTGGCCATATGTCAATACAATTAGAAAAGAAGACGCTTCAATCCTGGTTATCCTGGTTGTGAATGTTAAATCAGTTTTTTTAACATTAACATAACAGATATCCATACAGCGGCGGATATTAATGTGTATCCTGTCACAAATGTGCATGCTGTGTGTGTGTGTGTGTGTGTGTGTGTGTGTGTGTGTGTGTATCCTGGCACAAATGTGCATGCTGTGTGTGTGTGTGTGTGTGTGTGTCTGTACATGTGTGTGTCTGTGCGTGAACTTTGTAACGACATTGTGTGTGACTTATCGAAAGGCTTGAATTAACTCCACAACAAATACATCAAATAATCATTGGGAAAGTGCTTACTGTTAGGGATCTTAGACACAGACACAGATGCAGGCAAGACAATAACGACAACAACAATAATAATAATAATATTTATTATTATTATTATTATTATTATTATTATTATTATTATAATAGTTCAAGAAGACCAAAATAAATCCAGCCAGGGAAAGAAAAACTGAACCAACTGGATTGACGGAGAGGGATGAAACCAGACAGGACAGGACAGGACAGAACACAACACGACTTGACTCGACTCGAGTGGCTGAGCATGAGCGCACTCGCAAACAACGATCTAGCACTGGACGACACACATGAGGAGAATAAAAGGGTGAAAGGAGAACTACTTATGACCAACAGGTGAGTTTAATCAATTAATGTAAATAGAAGAATTGGGTAACAAGAGGGAGGGGCGCAATAGTGAACGTATGGTGACGGATCTAAACAAAACATACGTGCTCTAGTGACATGTAAACAAACACAAGTGACAGCGTGGTCAGACCAGGGGTGTGACAGTATCCCCCCCCTACGAACGCCACCAGGCGCCGCATGGAGGGGCTCACCTCGTTGCCAACAGAAGTCCCTGACCAGCGCCCGATCCAGAATGTCCCGAGCCGGAACCCAGCTTCTCTCCTCTGGGCCATAGCCCTCCCAGTCCACTAGATATTGGAAGCCCCGACCTCTGCGTCTAACGTCTAGCAATTTTCGCACAGTATAAACTGGAGAGCCATCCACTAGACGGGGGGGAGGAGGGGTTGGGGCAGATGGAACAAGTGATGAGTACAACACAGGTTTAACCCTAGATACATGAAAAGTAGGGTGTACCCGACCAAGCGTGGGAGGAAGCTTGAGCTGTACCACCACCGGACTCAAGACCTTGGTGATCCGGTATGGTCCAATGAACTTGGGTGCCAACTTGCGTGAGGCTACCCTGAGAGGCAAGTCCTTAGTGGAAAGCCATACTCTTTGACCATACCTGTAGCGGGGAGCAGGAGTCCGATGTAGGTCAGCTGCTGCTTTAGTCCGTCTATTAACCCGGGCCAAGGCTTCCCTGGCTCTCTTCCAAGTGTGGTGACACCGCTGGACGAAAGCAAGGGCAGATGGGACCGCAGCTTCGGGCTCCTGTGTGGGGAACAGAGGAGGTTGGAAACCTACGGAGCACTGAAACGGGGACATACCTGTGGCGGCTAATGGGAGGGAGTTATGGGCATACTCCACCCAGGACAGTTGTTGGCACCAAGAGCTAGGATTGTGGGACGTCAGGCAGCGGAGAGTACGTTCTAGATCCTGGTTTGCCCGCTCTGACTGACCGTTGGTCTGGGGATGGAATCCAGAAGACAGACTCGTTGAGGCCCCGATCTGTCGACAGAATTCCTTCCAAAACCGGGAGACGAATTGGGGTCCCCTATCCGAGACCACATTGACCGGAAGACCATGAACCCGGAAAACATGATCAATCACCACCTGCGCTGTCTCCTTGGCTGAGGGAAGCTTGGTGAGGGGAATGAAATGGGCTGCTTTGGAGAAGCGGTCCACCACCGTGAGAATGAGGGTGTTGCCTTTTGATTTCGGAAGGCCGGTGACAAAGTCAAGGGCCAAGTGTGACCAGGGGCGGGAAGGGATGGGAAGAGGGTGGAGCAGACCAACGGGAGGCGCATTGTAAGTCTTGTTCTGAGCGCAAACCGGGCAGGCGGCCACAAACTGCCTGACGTCCTTGGCCATAGATGGCCACCAGAATCGCTGGCGGATGGCAGCCAGTGATCTCCGAACTCCTGGGTGACAGGTCAACCGGGAGGAATGACCCCACTGGATAACTTCAGAGCGCAATTTGACTGGAACAAACAGTTTACTCGCTGGAACCCCTGCCGGTACCGGACCCATCTGCCTGGCTTGCTCAATCCGCCTTTAATGTCCCAGGAGAGGGACGCCACCACCATGTTTTTGGGTATGATGGTGTCAGGTGGTTTCTCCTCCCCTGGAGCCTCAAACAGACGGGAGAGAGCATCCGGCTTGATATTTTTGGATCCTGGCCTGAAAGACAGGGTAAAATTAAAACGGCCAAAGAAAAGGGCCCAGCGAGCCTGTCGGGAGCTCAGCCTTTTGGCTGAACGGATGTATTCGAGATTCTTATGATCCGTCCAGACCAGAAAAGGCTGAGCTGCCCCCTCCAACCAGTGACGCTACTCCCCCAGAGCCAACCTGACTGCCAACAACTCCCGATTACCTATGTCGTAATTTCGTTCAGAAGGACTCAGGCGGTGGGAAAAGAAGGCACAGGGATGCACTTTCCCATCCAGACGTGACCGCTGAGATAGGACTGCGCCTACTCCGACATCAGAGGCATCTACCTCAACAATAAACTGCCGTTCAGGATCTGGAATAGACAACACAGGAGCAGAGATAAAAAGGGACTTTAATTTATCAAAGGCCTCCTGAGCGTCCACCTTCCATTTGAACGGTACCTTAGGAGAGGTGAGTGCCATTAAGGGTGCAGCGATCTGACCAAAATTCCTGATGAATCGCCGATAAAAGTTGGCAAACCCCAGGAATCGCTGCAGAGCCTTACGAGAGTCTGGAGTTGGCCACTCGGCAACGGTCCTTACCTTACAGGGGTCTGCCTGGATCTCTCCTGCCGAAATTATGAATCCTAGGAACGAAACCGACTGGGCATGGAAAACGCACTTCTCCACTTTAACATAAAGCTGGTTCTCCAGCAGCCGTTGTAGCACCTGGCGAACATGTTGAGTGTGTACCTGTGGGGATGGGGAAAATATCAAGATATCATCAAGGTACACAAAGACAAAGTGATTGACCATGTCTCTTAACACATCATTAACCAGGGCCTGGAAGACCGCTGGTCAGACCAAATGGTAGGACCCGGTACTCAAAGTGTCCCGTAGGGGTGTTAAAGGCAGTCTTCCACTCATCCCCCTCGCGTATGCGAACAAGATGGTAGGCATTCCGGAGGTCAAGCTTGGTAAAGACCTTGGCTCCCTGCAATAATTCAAAGGCTGATGACATGAGAGGTAAGGGGTACCTGTTTTTGATAGTGATGTCATTAAGCCCTCGATAATCAATACAGGGACGCAGGGAGCCGTCCTTCTTCTTGACAAAGAAGAACCCAGCGCCCGCAGGGGAAGAGGAGGGTCGGATAAGGTTGGCTTTAAGAGATTCGTTAATGTACTTGTCCATGGCCTCTCTCTCAGGACCAGAAAGGGAAAATAACCGACCCTTAGGCGGAGAAGTGCCTGGGAGGAGGTCTATGGCACAGTCGTAAGGACGGTGCAGAGGCAAGGAGGTGGCTCGAGACTTGCTAAACACCTGGCGCAGGTCATGGTACTCCGCCGGAACCCCAGCCAGATCGGCCGCCTCCACCTGCAAAACAGGACACACAGAGACAGGAAAAGAAGCAGGACCCAGACACAAAGCAAGACAACTCTGATTCCATGACAAAACTGAATTATTCAGCCAATCAACATGTGGGCCATGCTGCACTGGCCATGGATGCCCCAAAACTATGGGGGCACTAGGGGAGTCAAGAAGGAGCAGCGTGGTCACCTCACGGTGATTGCCTGAAACAATGAGAGTGATAGGAGGGGTGCTATGGGAAACAGTGGTGATAAGAGTGCCATAAAGGGAGCGGGCAGGGATAGGGTCAGAGAGAGAGAGAGCAGGGATCCCCCACAAGGTGGCCAAGGATCGATCCATGAAATTACCCTCGGCTCCCGAATCGATCAGGGCCAAACAGGAATTAAAAAGTTCCCCAAACTGGACAGAGACAGGGAGAACAGTACGAGAGGAGGAGGAATGCAAAAAAGGAGTCACTTTTGACCCCATAGTTTCTCTTACAGTTTGAAATCGTGAAGAAAACATATTGTTCTTGGCATAAAGCAGAAGAATGTGGCACAAATGTAGTGCAATGCTAGTAAAGGACGTCATCAGGCATTTATCCAGTGACTTTCAATCTTGTAACATTTAACCTCAAAACAATAGTAAAAGGGCTTCAGGTTTTCAAAGGGAAATGTCTTGGGCATTTGTTTTTTTTAGCAGAAACATTTTCAGAAAGCCTTCCAACCAGTATTAAGTCCTGCTTGCACCTGGTAATGAGATATGTTTTAATCAATATAAATCAATATGATCAGTGACAGATCAATATAATTATGTCAACATGCGTGTTTGCTAAATAATGTAAATGGGGTCTAAAACTTGTCCAATATGACCATGTCCAGAGATGGTCTAAAACACATTTGATGGGATTGCTGTTGTAGTGTAAACACTCATGTGGTCAAATGCATTCAGACAGGCACAAAAGACCACCTGCTCTCTGCCTACTGACCTAACTTGTGATTGGACATGTTGTAATAAAAAGCACTATAATAAGCTATTCATACTTCACTGCTTTTGTACCAAAACCCATGGATTATGATTGCCGTAAGCATCATAGCATTGGTTCATTCCTTCAGTAGTACTCATGCATGGCGCTGAGTGCTTCTGTGAAAGTCATGTAGAATGTGCTTAAATAGAAATGAAGGGTTTTACTAAATCAAAACACAAGGGCACACTGGAGATGAATTTGAAGGCATGTTATTACAAAGTAAGAACAGGACCCTAGTTGCTGTTTAGCTGGTTTATTCATGAACATCTTCCCAGCAAGCATTTTTTGTGTGTGTTAAAAAGACATCTAATAGATGTCCAAACAGACATATTGGCTAATAAACTATAAACATGCACTATATTATATAAACTATAATAATAAATTATTTTACACTGTTTAAAATCAGAATAAATAATACATTTAAAAATATTGAACAAGCAAGATTAAATCAGTTAAAATGTATGAGATTAAATATTTGACAATTTTATTTTATTTTTTTTAAACATTAATTGTATTATACAGAAATCAGGTTTAATTGAGATTTATACACATGTTTCAGTAAATCTTTGTTATCTTTTTTTTTTAATGCGTTGCATGAAAATTCTTTTTTGGATCAAAAAATATATTGGGGTAATATTTTTTAAAAAGTTTTTTATTATTAATTATAATTTACTAATAGTTCTAATATTCATTCATTCATTTTCTTTTCGGCTTAGTCGCTTTATTAATCTTGGGTCACTGCAGCGGAATGAACTGCCAACTTATCCAGCACATGTTCTATGCAGCAGATGCCCTTCCATCTGCAACCCATCACTGGGAAACATCCATACATATTCATTCACATGCATACACTACAGACAATTTAGCCTACCCAATTCACCTATACCACATGTCTTTGGACTTGTGGGGAAAACCGGAGCACCTGGAGGAAACCCACGCGAGCAGAATTAGAATCAGAAAGAGCTTTATTGCCATATGTTCACACATACGAGGAATTTGTTTTCGTGACAGAGCTTTTACAGTGCAACAGAATTACAGAGGACTAAAAAAACAGATAATAAATATATTTTAAAAAGTAGTGAATGCAATATACAAAATTGACAAGTGTATGTACAGGTGTATTACTATATACAACATAATATGTGCAGGTGTTATGTGCAAATTGGCATGTAAAGTTTGCTGTTAAATAAGTGTATGTGTGCATAAAAAAAGTGTATAGCAGGTAGTGATGTTGGTTCCACAATTATTATCATCATCAAGTGTTCATGAGATGGATTGCCTGAGGGAAGAAACTGTTTCTGTGTCGGGCTGTTCTGGTCCGCAGTGCTCTGTAGCGTCGACCAGAAGGTAAAAGTTCAAAGAGGCAGTGTGCTGGGTGTGAGAGGTCTAGAGTGATTTTAGCAGCCCTTCTGCTCGCTCTGGATAAGTACAGTTCTTGGAGAGTAGGGAGGGTTGTACCAATGATTCGCTTAGCAGCCTGAACTATTCGACGTAGTCTTCGGAGGTCGGATTTGGTAGCTGAGCTAAACCAGACAGTTATTGAAGTGCAGATGACTGATTCAATGATGGAGGTGTAGAACTGTTTCAGCAGCTCCTTTGGGAGGTTGAACTTCCTCAGCTAATGAAGAAAGTACAGCCTCTGTTGAGCTTTTTTGACAATGGAGTCAATGTGAGTGTCCCACTTCAGGTCCTGAGAGATGGTGGTGCCCAGGAACCTGAATGACTCCACTGCTGCCACAATGCTGTCCATGATGCTCAGTGGGGGGAGAGCAGGGGGGTTTCTCCTGAAGTCCACTATCATCTCCACTGTTTTGAGCGTGTTCAGCTCCAGGTTGTTGTCCTTAACCTCCTTAACTCCTTAACCTCCTGTCTGAGCAGACTCGTCACCGTCCTGAATGAGGCCGATTAGTGTGGTGTCGTCTGCAAACTTTAGGAGCTTGACAGAGGAGTCCTTCGAAGTGCAGTCATTCGTGTACAGGGAGAAGAGCAGTGGGGAGAGGACACACCCCTGGGGGGCGCCAGTGCTGATTGTGCGGGTACTGAATGAGAATTTTCCCAGCTTCACCAGCTGCTGCCTGTCCGTTAGGAAGCTGTTCATCCACTGACAGACAGAGGTGGGCACGGAGAGCTCAGTTAATTTGGGCAGGAGAAGTTTTGGAATGATAGTGTTAAAAGCTGAGCTGAAGTCAACAAACAAGATCCTCGCATAGGTCCCTGGTCTGTCTAGGTGTTGCAGAACATAATGCAGTCCCATATTGACTGCATCATCCACAGACCTGTTTGCTCTGTAGGCAAACAGAAGAGAGACCAGTGAGGGTTCAGTGATGTCCTTCAGGTGGGCCAGCACCAGTTTTTCAAAAGACTTCATGACCACAGATGTCAGTGCCACCGGTCTGTAGTCATTTAGTCCTGTGAGTTTGGGTTTCTTTGGTATGGGAAAGATGATGGAGCGTTTGAAGCAAGAGGGCACTTCACACAGCTCCAGTGATCTGTTGAAGATCAGGGTGAAGATGGGGGCCAGTTGGTCAGCACAGGACTTTAAACAGGCTGGTGTTATAAGATCTGGGCCTGGAGCTTTTTTCCTCCTCTGTTTCTGGAAGACCTGGCGCACATCATCTACACTGAACTGAAGTGCAGGTATGGGGGAGGCGGGGGGAGGTGGAGGTGTTAATAGTGGTGTAAACAGCAGTTCTGAGTGGGTTTGGTGGGTTTTCTCAAACCGGCAGTAAAACTTATTCAGGTCATTTGCAAGTCGTTGGTTGTCTACAGTGCTGGGAGATGGTGTTTTATAGTTTGTAATGGTTTTTAAACTTTTCCACACAGATGCTGAGTCGCTGGACGAGAACTGACTCCTTAGTTTCTCAGAATAGTTCCTTTTTGCGACTCTGATCTCCTTTTCCAGTGTGTATTTGGCCTGCTTATACAAGGCCCTCTCCCCATTCCTGTAAGCAACCTCCTTGGCCTGACGTAGCTGTTTGAGTTTTACAGTGAACCATGGTTTGTCATTGTTGTATGCGAGTTGTGTCCTGGTAGGAATGCACACGTCTTCACAGAAACTGATATAAGATGTTACAGTTTCTGTGAGCTCATCCAAATCGTTTGCAGCAGCTTCAAAGACACTCCAATCTGTGAGATCGAAACAGGCTTGTAGATCCCGCTCTGTTTCGTTAGTCCATCTTTTCACAGATCTTAATACAGGTTTGGCTGTTTTCAGTTTCTGCCTGTAGGTTGGTATGAGATGAATCAAACAGTGGTCAGAGTGTGGGGAGAGCATGGGGAGAACTTCACACAGAAAGACCAACTGATTCAGCCAAGGCTCTAACCAGTGACCTTCTTGGTGCTACCCACTGAACGTGCTACCCACTGCACCACCATGCAGCCCACTTCTAATATTATTTAGATTTTTATTTTTATTTTTTATAAAATTGTGCAACACTAAAAAATGCTCTTTTTAAATTTTGAGATTAATAATTAAAAACAGGTGCAAATAATGATACAAGTGTTTTTTTATAATTAAAATCTGTAATAAGAAATAATGTTAAGTTTTAAATGAATGCTAAAATTAATAGCTAATAAACAAAACAGGCAATAAAAAACTTTAAATTCATTATTATTATTATTACTACTATTTAACTACACTTTACTTTAGGCAAGGCACTTTCAAAATTCAAAGTGCTTTACATAAACAGGAATAAAAGAGACAAGTATAAGAAAATAAAAACAAATAATAAAAGGGATTAAAAACAGATAAAACAGATTAAATTATGTTAAAACAGGTTATAAAAGAATAAAAAAAGAAAAGAAAAACATAATATTGCAATCTGTTGGATGTAGCACAGTGCTCATTTAGTAAAGGCACAGCTAAATAGATGTGTTTTTAGTCTTGATTTGAATGTGCCTAACGTTGGAGCACATCTGATCATTTCTGAAAGCTGATTCCCGCAGCAGGGGGTGTAGTAGCCGAAAGCTGATTCACCCTGCTTTGACTGAACCCTTGGAATTTCTAGTTTATATGATCCTAAAGATCTGAGTGATCTTTTAAGTTTGTATTCAGTGAGTATAGCTGTAAGGTATTGTGGTCCTAGGCCATTTAGTTATTTATAGACAAGCAATAATACTTTAAAAATCTATTCTGAATGTAACTGGGAGTCAGTGTAAAGACCTGAGGACAGGTGTGTTCTTTACATTAGATTAGTTTTTCAGTTCAATTTACTTTACACTTTTTAACCTGTTTGTCCGTATTTGACCCAACAATGGGTTGAAACTATTTTTTATGTGAGTATAATTAATATTATTATCATCATCATTATCAACACCATTATTATTTATTTCATTTTGTCAGTGAGCATTTTATGGAGTTTTTACAATAATCCAAAAATCCATCAAATAGACAGATTATTAGGCAAACTACACATCTGTACTTCATTCCTGTCTATTTAATAATGAGTTTGACTATTGAACATTGTCCAAATTTAGCCTAATTTTAGCCAAGAAGTTCTCAGTCTCAGTCTCAAAAGTTTCAGAAATTACTTACAACAGATTTTTTCCTTCAGCTGATAATACAACTTCCAAATGTCTGTTCATATCAGCTGAATGGTTTTTGAATTGGTTCTAAAGGTGCAGTATGTAAGCTTGACACCCAGAAGTTGAATTAGGTATTGCATTCCTGGATCAAAACAAATGCAAGCGCAGGTTGCCCGATTGACGATTTAAAAACCGAGTTTGACGATCGAGCCTAAAGGCTGATTTAAGTTGTGCTCTAAATAAAAGCAACGACACCCGATAGAAGGAATAGTTTCCATATTAAAAGGAGTTCTTGTTCTAACCAACATCTCAAATTGATATTTTACAAATGGCTTCTATTTGTTACAGCTAAACAACAGATAAACGACAATGATCACCTCAGGTACAGTACACCTCATGTGCTTTATTCAGTGTTAAATGCTAATAATGTGAGTTTAAATGCCATTTTACTAGACGTGTATTGCCATACTACTGAAAGCAGCAGCAGATAGTTCACCTCAGATCTTAAAAAATAAACGTTTGAAACTGACCTTTAGAACTGTGACTCAAAACCAACACAGAATGATTCAGCATGTGCATTTAATAATGTTAAAGAGGTTTAATATGTATTAATTAGATTATAAACATTACCATTTTATGAGTGAGAGCAAATTCTGTGCTTTTGAATGACTGTATTTAAATTTCGATCGTGTTTTGTCTGGTGCAAACAGCCAAATTGCTTATTGTTGCAAATCTTGTAACGTAGCTTGTTGGTAGGACACGGGGTAACCTGCTTACCTGTTTATGTTTGTAATATTTATATTATTTGCTAATTAATAACCTCATGTGGAACTCTGAGTCTGCTTCTCATTTCAGGTCTGCTACTGTCCACCGGAGGTCGCATTTCGGTCATGGGTGCATGCTTTGAGAGCCTTTCTGAATGAATGAATGAAATATGCTGAAATAGAATTGGCTTAACTCGCATTGGTTGGGTTAACAGAACCAAAACAAAGACAGTGTTCTGGCACAGAAAACACATTTTCAAAGCAGAATAACTGACTTCAGCATTGGTTTTCAGATAAACAAGAATGTTGACTTGGCATGTTTCTTACATTCTGCAAACATATTATGGTATTTATGCTTTAGAAGAGTCAGAAACTTACATACAGCAGCATTAAATGATGAGTTTTACTCGCTTAACCCTATGTCACATTCTAAATGTTTAAATTTACAATGTATCAGAGCGTCCGAGTTGCTTAATGAGTTGCTTAATGAAAATTGCAGGCGTATGATGAGGACGATTGACAAAAAATAACTAGAGCAGATAGACCCAAGTCCCTGGTCACTGGAGATGTTATGTGGCGCTCATTCAGTATTGCTCGTAAGTGGACATTAACTGATCAGGAGTGGTGGTGTTAAGTGCTACATAATCCGAAATTGGCTGTTGGTGAGTGCTTAGTGCTGTGTATTTCTTACTAGAGTGATGTGCTTTGACATTCTGTTCTTGTGTTTGAAATGTTAAGTAGAGTTATACCTGGATTAAACATCCCATTAGACACAATTTTATCTTCTGCCTTTTTGCCTTGTTAGTCAAGAGATTCATGCAGAGCAGCTTTGAATCTCAAATGATGGCACAATTAGAGGCAAAGGGTTGCTGTATTTGTCGGATCACAGAGCCCTGATCTCACCTCTGAATGAACGGATGGTTGATTTGCTAATCATAAATACAGCTAAACTTTGCCCTCAGGGTTCATGGTTATTTAAACTTATAAGGATAAGCTGAATATGTTGAAAAAAAGGGTTGAGTGGTTTTGCAGCCAATAAGCATGCAAATCTGGTCTGAGGCTTTAGTAGTGCTGGCATTTTCTGTTTAAAATGCATGACTCTTTTAAATTGTGAGATTTTGACATGTATTCGTTTAGCAGGTGCTTTTATGACAGGCAAAAAATGAGGAGAAACACAAGCCATTAACTCCATTAATTAGCTTGGAAAATCATATTTCATTTGCTGTTTAGTTTTTATTATATGTTTATCGGTTATGCAATCCCATGGTCTTCTTCTTGATGCACTCAACCTAATATTTAAAGGGGTTTAATCTGACAAGCCACTTCATTAGGTCAATCTGTTGAACATCTTTTTAATGCACATATCTAATCAGCCAATCATATGGCAGTATTTAGATGTGGTCAAAACAATCTGTTAAAGTTCAAAGAAAGGTTATTTAAGCAGCCTGGTCTCATCATTTATTTGTAGCATTTTATGTAGCATCTTAATTTTTTTTTTATTAAATTCAGTCTGGACATATAATGAAATTACAAATATTATTATATATTTACAGCTCAAAAACATTTGCGAACATTCAAAAAAACTAATCTTTAATATAATTAAGATATTTGTAAATGCATGTTTTAAACAATTTGATTTATATAAGATTTAGATTTTTAGATCCTCCAAGCTTAACCCCAAACTTAAACACAACCATTTTTACACTGACAACAATAACAGTATTGTAGTAAGACAATTTTGAGTATATAATTCCACTAACACTTTAAAATACAAGTATTTCTTCAAAATATGTAAAATATAAAGAGAAGCGTGACAGAAAGGTTCAATCATAAAAAAGTCTTAAAATAAAAGTAGTAAAAATATCAAGAGTAGTCCAAAAAAGTAGTTAAAATGATGATTCATTGTCATACAATTGAGTACAGTTTTGTGTGAGGTACAGAGCATAAAATAAATTAATTGCTGTAAAATAAAATTAACCCTTATGTGCTGTTAGGGATGTTTCCGTCCACTCTGGGGTGATTTTGAGTCTTTATTTGGCCATGACTTTTTCTGTGTATGATTTTTGGTGACAAATCTTATTTTGACACATATTTTGAGAAAATGCTTTAAATAATAATCAAAAAACCCTCAACAATACACTCTGGTCAAATTTACTACCCTTTTGTTATGTTAGGGGTGAAAACATTGACTTAATTAAACTGCTGTAAAAATGCATCAGATAATTTATTTTAATTTGTTTTGCATAAATCTGTTAATCAGCCTCAGTCCTGATCAAAACTACTAAATTGCTTAGAAAATTATAGGATTTTAACTCTTTAATTGTTAAATTCATTAACGATGTCACTGATTAGGTAAAAAAAAAAACACAAAATGACGTCTTTTCAATGTAACAAGTTACTGTGGACTGGAGTCTGGAAGTCTGTTACTGTGGACTGGAAGTTTTGGACATGTAAAACAACATTAACTTTGATGCATTGTTTTTGTTTAATTCTTTTTTTTTTCTCCCTAGTTTTCTGTTGGTGGTTGTTTTTGCCTCATTGACTTCCATTATAACCACATTTTTTGATTACAAAACCATGAAATTATATAATCATGCATTTTTGATTGTTGGTGGTTTTCCCTGTTGCAAGAGGTCAAATTTATCATTTTTACTGTTGATCATCAGTTGGCACTTTGTTTTTATTTTTTATTCAGTTTTTATTTTATTTTATATGGAGTATAGCAGCCAATTAAAGTGTTAGTATGTGTGTGAGAGTGTGAGAGTGACCTTTAGGCACCATGTGTCTGAGAAAATCAAAATATGCATCCCAGCTCTCAGAACTACATGGAGTAAATAAAAACAAGGACTGTGTATTTATACACCATTAAAATGTGGTTATAATGGAAATCAATAGGGCAAAAACAGCTACCAGCAGTAAAATAAGGATTTTTTTTATATTGAAAATATTTCATTTTGTGTGTTTTTTGACCAAATCAGTGACATCATTAGAAAATTTGGCAATTAAAGAGTTAAAATCCTGTAA
Organism: Danio tinwini; assembly: GCA_903798205.1. NCBI lineage: Eukaryota > Metazoa > Chordata > Actinopteri > Cypriniformes > Danionidae > Danio > Danio tinwini. The sequence continues at coordinate 10,851,928 of CAIGQZ010032545.1, read as the reverse complement.
TTTTTAAAAACATTTAGTAGTTTTGATCAGGACTGAGGTTGATTAACAGCTTTATGCAAAAAAAAAA
>CAIGQZ010032545.1:10823889-10850382 GCA_903798205.1 Danio tinwini | reverse complement strand
CTATCTATCTATCTATCTATCTATCTATCTATCTATCTATCTATCTAACCACCCACCCACCCATCCATCCATCCATCCATCCATCCCTCCATACCTACCTACATTCATCCATCCATCCATCCATCCATCCCTCTATCTATGCTGTCCAGCAGTGGGATGGAACGCAAGATTATAGATAATACATCAAAAACTAGTCATAAATTAATTAATTGAACAAATTTTTTTAAGTTAAAGAGCCCCTATTATGGGTTTTTAAAAATGACCTTCCATGCAGTGTGTAACAGCTCTAAGTGAAGTAAAATATACAGCTAAGGGTTAAATCTGAAAGTGCACAGTCTTTAAAACTATTGATTCATCTATAAAAGAGTCGACTCATAGTGCTTCAGATGATTCCTCTTGATAACAAGTCTTTAGCCGTTTCCGCGTGACGTGGATACATAACTTAAGCCACGCCCATTTGTTGCACGTGCAAACTGGAAAAAAAAATTGAAACCCCCGGCCCCGCCGACAAACACAGTAGCAAGAAAAAGAACACTGTAGCAGACACCGGTTAAATCATGCCTCGAAGACGCTGTGCTCAGCTGGATATTATTGGAAGTGTGAGGATGAGCCAATGATGAAACTGTGAAAACTAGTGATTGAGGTTTATTTGTGCAAAAATACCTCAGCATTATAGCCCAGCCTTGTGCTTCAGCAATCTACAAGCTTACAACGGGGGATTCGTCTGCCATTTGTTAAAGGAAGGATCAGAAAAGACTATTGGGGGGGGGGGGGGGGGGTTGTAATTACGGGAGATGTGTAAGAAAACAGGAGTATTGACAGGCACACATACACTCTGAGGCCCCGTTTACATTAATACGTTTTAGTTTTAAAACGCATAAGTTTTGCTATGGTTACGCCATCCGTCCACACTACGGCGGAGTTTTCGAGCCCTGAAAACGCTGGAGAGGCTGTTTTCATTCTAAAACGCTGCTGCTAATAAAAGTAACACATATAAAGTTTACACTAACACAGAAAAAATATATACAAATATACAAAAGATACAGCAGTAGAAAATGAATGATAAATAAATTCATTTGGGGAAAAAAAGAGTTGAAGATAAGAGTTGATACCTAATCTTTTCTATTTGCATAGACTGCAAGATCATGCATCTAATGTACATAACTGGGCAGAGAAGTTTTTTCCAGATCAGTTTTATAAGCCATAATCTTTTTAAATATTTACTTATATATTTACAGTACATCAATTCAAATCTATCCATACAATCACAATGTTTTATAACATTATTTTGCATTCAGAAGCATTCTTATTTTTTCAACGTTGATTATAATATTCCTGTTTGATACAAATAAACAAGTAATACAGTGTAAAAATTGATTAGAAACACAACTAGAAATGAACAGATGCCGGCTTTTCTAAAAACACCATCTATTGGCAGAACTTTCTGAAAGTATTTTAGCCGAGTTATATGTGAGATTGATGATCTCAACGTGAATCCGGCTCTCATGTAGGTTCTCAGACGGCTGTGACTCATACAGTAGTTGGCACGTCTCATTATTGTGTGTACAGTGGTTTTAAACCCACACTCCCACACAGGGCACCTGCAGTTATTACCTGGTTTGCGTGCTTTCATTAACCAGTACCTGTTTTAATCCCCTCAATGCTGAAATTGATGAAATCATCAGCGCTAATGTCAGTAAGTTGCCCTTTCTCTTACAGAAAATGTGGAACCAACCATCAAATCTACTCTTTCCCCCCCCTCTCCCTCCCTCTCTCATCAGGTTGCCATGGCAATGAGTCACACCAAGGCGTATGTTGTTATTAAGCTCAGTTGTGCTGTCACATGTGTTGCATAGTTGCTGTAATCATGTAATAAATGTAATAAATGCTGTAAACTGTTGAACATTACCGGAATAAACATTACAGTTTACACAAACTAAACAAATGCAATTTTTGTACTATTTTACACTCACACGCCATCTTATTAGGTACACCTTACTAGTATCGGGTTGGACCCTCTTTTGCCTTCAGAACTGTCTTAGTCCTTCTTGCCATAGATTCAACAAGGTACTGGAAATATTCCTCAGAGATTTGATCCATATTGACATGATAGCATCACGCAGTTCTTGCAGATTTGTCGGCTGCACATCCATGATGTGAATCTCTTGTTCCACCACAACCCAAAAGTGCTCTATTGGATTGAGATCTAGTGACTGTAGAGGCAATTTGAGAACAGTGAACTCATTTTCATGTTTAAGAAACCAGTCTAAGATGATATGTGCTTTATGACATGATGCGTTATCTTGCTGGAAGTAGCCATCATAAGATGGTTACACTGTGGTCTTAAAGGGATGGATACGGTCAGCAACAATACTCAGGTAGGCTGTGGTGTGGACACAATGCTCAGTTGGTACTAATGGGCCCAAAGTGTGCCAAGAAAATATCCCCCACACCTTTACACCACCAGCAGCAGCCTGAACTGTTGATACAAGGCAGGATGAATCCATGCTTTCATATTGTTGATGCCAAATTCTGACCCTACCATCAAAATGCTGCAGCAGAAATCGAGACTCATGAGACCAGGCAACGTTTTTCCAATCTTCTATTGTCCAATTTTGGTGAGCCTGTATGAGTTGTAACCTCAGTTTCCTCTTTTTAGCTGACAGGAGTGGCACCCAATGCCGTCTTCTGCTGTTGTAGCCCATCTGCCTCAAGGTTCGATGTGTTGTGCATTCAGAGATGCTTTTTTGCACACCTCGGTTGTAACGAGTGGTTATTTGAGTTACGGTTGTCTTTCTGTCAGCTGGAGCCAGTCTGGCCATTCTCCTTGACCTCTGGCATCAACAAGGCATTTGCACCCACAGAACTGCCGCTCACTGGATATTTTCTCCTTTTCTGACCATTCTCTGTAAACCCTATAGATGGTTGTGCATGAAAATCCCAGCAGATGAGCAGTTTCTGAAATACTCAGACCAGCCCGTCTGGCACCAACAACCATGCCACGTTCAAAGTCACTTAAATCACCTTTCTTCCCCATTCTGATGCTCAGTTTGAACAGCAGCAAATTGTCTTGACCATGTCTACATGCCTAAATGCATTGAGTTGTTGCCATGTGATTGACTGATTAGAAATTTGCGTAAACGAGCAGTTGGACAGGTGTACCTAATAAAGTAGCCGGTGAGTGTATAATGGCGCTATCATGCAAATTCAACGGATTTAGTCATTGAAAAAATGATGTTTGCTGTTTGTTCAAACTACTTACGTAAAATGAGCTAAAACAACACAATTCCTGAGACAACTTAATTGTTTTATGTTCAATCCACTTAAATTTGTAAAAGCCAATAAGTTGACTTAATTTCTTCATTTTGCCTCAACCCAAATCGATTGTGTGGAACCCAGCATTTTTTTAAAGCGTAGGTTTGGATGAAATTATTTTGAATAAATATATTTTTTTATGATTCATACATGTATAAAACGTAGTCTTTTCAAGATTTCTAAATGACCATTGCCCTTTTTTGGGCATCAAAACACTATAAATCCACTCGCTGACTCGATTCTGCCCACACTTCGCTGGATCTAAATGATGTGCGCTGGTTGAAAAATGCTGAATGCGATGTGAATTTGACATGAATCACTACTAAATTGTACCACGAGAGCCCTTACAGTCTGGAATTGGTTTAAAGAGAAAGAAGAATGAGAGTAGATGTGTGAAGATTGATTGAGGGAAGATGAGTCAGCCGTGCACCGCAAATCTGAGAATCATCAGTGCTTCAAGTGTAGATTTAGATGACGGTAAACTGCAGTGGCCTTCAAGGATGATGACGCTCTAAAACGATGCGCTGCCATTTCTGGCCGAGTGAGCAATTCAACAGGAATCCTGAGAACTCGGGCTTGAATCAAAAGAAATTCTTGGCTAAAAACGTGACAGATGCATGCTCTCCCTTCTCTCTTTTTTCCCTTTTCTCTCTCTCGCTTTCTTTCTCTCTCCCTCTCTCTCTCTCTCTCTCTCTCTTTCTCCCTCTCCCTCTCTCCCTCAGAGTTATATTTGCTCAGAGCCCAGAGGTCACATTCAGAAGCTGTTTGCTGGCTGGCACGATTTCACCATCTTTGGCTCTGTTTGTATTACAAGAGCAGATCAGTTGTAATAGCTGTGCAGATGATCAGGAATGCAAGATGTACAATAAAAAGATTATTAAATACTGTACATTATTTCATACATATTATGTTATAGTTTTATTACACACAAAAAAATGATTAATTGGATTTATTACATTTGTTAAGGTAGTTGCAAACAATTTATATGGGTTGAACTTAAAGGTGCTCTATGTAAGTTTTTGACTCTTCTAAAGCATAAAAATACCATAATATGTTTGCAGATATTTAGGAAACATGCCAAGTGAACATTCTTGTTTATCTGGAAAACAATGCTCAAGCCAGTTTTTCTGCTTTTAAAATGTGCATTACGTGCCAAAACGTCTGTCTTTGTTTTGGTTCTTTTAAACCGCCCAGTGCCAGTTTAGCTAATTATATTTCAGCACCTCGGATTGCCTTCATGGAAAACAGCATATTTCATTAATTTAGTCAGAAGGCTCTCAAAGTCCGTGTCCGAAATGTGACCTCTGGTGGACAGTAACAGCCTTCAAAATGAGACTTCAGAGTTCCACATGAGGTGTTTATTAATTAGCAAATGATATAAATATTACGAACGTAAACATTAGATGAGCAGGTTACATTGTAACCCTGTGTCCTAACAACACGCTACGTGACGAGATTTGCAGTGATAAGGAATTTGGCTGTTTGCACGTCTATGTTTTGCACCAAACGAAACACAAAAGAAATTTAAATACAGCCGTTCAAAAGTACAGAATAGTGCACTTACTGCACTCCAGCGAAATGGTAAGGTTTACAATCTAATTATAACATATTAACACTTTACCGTTATTATATGTTCATGCTAAATCACTGATATTTGTTGGCTTCTAAAGAACACAGTTCTAAAGTTCAATTTCAAAAGGTTTATTTTATTTTTAAGATCTAAGTTTAACTATCTGCTGCTGCTTTCAGTATAAAGCCACGGTCACACTGGGCTTTTCTCCCCATAGACTTCCGGTCTGACCCTGCATCAGACCGGAAATGCAGGGTCATGCGTCGGAGTTTCGCATCACTTGACTGCGTGAGACCAATCCAGGATCAAAACATGACCTCTCTGAACAGAAATTTAAAACATGGAGCAATCACTCTCTTTTTTTAATGTCTAATCATCTTCTTTAATCCCGCCCCTTTTCACAGAATTTCGACAGAATTTCGCAAGCTCAAACTCTACTGTGACTTCGGCTTAAGGCAATAAATGTCATGTTAAATGACAGTCAAACCCACATTATTAGCATTTAATGCTGAATAAAGCACATGAGGTGTACCTGAGGTGATCATTGTTCACCTGTGAGAAATAGAAGCCGTTCCTAAAATATAAATTTCAGGTGTTGGTTAGAACAAAAACTCCTTTTAGTTTGGAAAATATTTCATCTATCACATGCTGTTTACATTACATTTAGTAGGAAAACAGTTCAAATCAGCCTTAAATCAGCCTTTAGGCTCGATAGTCAGGCACACTCACGTCAGTCTGGCAACCTGCCCTTTTGTGGACTCGTCAGAGGAGGAGCCGGTGCAATACCTAGTTCAACTACTGGGTGTCAAACTTACATACTGCTCCTTTAAACAAGCAAATTAAGTTGAACACTCCTAAATTTTATTTCTTTGTTTTAATTAAGCACATAGATATTGTTTGTGACCAGTTACAGTACCTTAAAGAGCACCTATGGTGAAAAATCTACTTTTCAAGCTGTTTGGACAGACATATTCTTTTTTTTTTTATCAATTTAACAACATAAAAACGGTGGACCAATTGGAGCAGCAACTTGACGTAGGAGTGCGGCCCCCTCGCCCAGCGAATTGATTGACAGCTGCATATTAACATGTCTTCATAGTAACGTTTATAATCCTATCAACATGACAGGACATGCGCAAAGCAACCGTAAATAAAAGGTCTGTTCAGTTTGCTAGGATCATCAATCATCATCAAATGTAATCAAGAGTGATTTTCACAAGTTTAAAATCTTTTAAAACAGTGCATGTGTAATAAATTACAGCGATTTACTTCAGATTTGCTTCATCACCACAGCCGCGTGTCAGAACAATTATACAAGAAGACGCTTCAATCCTGGTTTGTGGACATTAAATCAGGTTTATTTTGTACATTAACGTAACAGATATCCATACAGCAGTGGATATTAACCTGTATCCTGTCACATTTGCTTGCAAAGACAGTGCAAGCTAAATGCTGGCACAGTATGTGTGTGTGTGTGTGTGTGTGTGTGTGTATGTCTCTGTGTGTGCGTGAACTTTATAGCAACATTGTGTGTGACTCATCGTTGCAGCTCCACAACAAATGCATCCAGTAATCATTGGCAAAGGTCTTACTTTAGTTTTTCCTCACAAACATTACGTGAGATCTGCTTCTTTTATGTCTGTCAGTTGTCTGAGGCAGCCGAGGGCGGAGACTGAGGCACGCTGACAGGCACGTGGGAACGGTGCGCGGGGAGGGCTAGCCTTAAAGGCCCAGTACACAAAAACAGCAAAAAGCTGTTGAGAGCTATAAATTACAAACTAGTGAAAGCTATAATAAATAATCTGATGGGTGAAACTTTACAGACACATTCTGGGGACACAAAAGACTTGTATTAAATCTGGAAAAAGGGGTAACAGGTGCCCTTTAATAAACATTTAGTAAATCCAATTAATCTTTGTTTTCTGTGTATAACAGTAGCTTCAAATCTCAAGTCTATGCATTATTAGAGTGTTACACTTGTATGAATGAGTCACTGAATCAATCATGAGCAATTTTATAAGCAGACTTCATACAAAAACACTCACTGTCCAAATCAGCCTAGTTTACTGCTTTGGCAGGTTAAAAACAGCACAGAAAAAAAAATTCAAAGATGATTTCTTGGATTTACACTTTTTTTAAGTTAAGTGGTTGTAAACAATTGATTTGCAATTAAAACAAACAAATTAAGTTTAACATTACTAAATTAAATTTGTTTAAATTCAACACATATAAATTGTTTGCAACAATTTTGCAGACATCATTTTTTTTCAGTGAGTATGCAATCTGAGAATGTTTAAATACACAGTATTTGCAGGGTTCTATATAGTGGTTAATGAAAAGTGCACTCTTAAAACAAAGAACCATTTTGAAAATGTGTAAATTCAGTCAGTTGTGTTCCAAAGCTTCTGTTCAATGTGTAAATGTAAATTGGAAATGGGTAAAATAGTAGGTGACTATAATGTCTAAACAATATTATCAATATTTTCATATCAAAATGTTTATCTTATGAAAAGATATATATTTTTCCACTAGATATATATTAAAAATAATTTAATTCTTTTTTTAAATCACACAAAAATGATTAAAAACTCACTGATAACACAGATAACACATTTTTATCAGTGAATGGGATTTTCACTAAAAGACCAAATTTGCACTTTTGTAAATTCTGTAATATGTGATTCAAAGCTTATTTCAAATGTAAACTGGAAACAGGTGAAATGGTGATGGGTTACTGTCTAAACAATACTATCTATATTTTCATATCTATACTGTCAACATTTTTTAAATATTTATTTCCACTATATAAATATATATAAAAATATTTGAATCCTTATTTAAAAGCACACAAAAATGATTAAAAACTCACTGACAACCCAGGAGGTTTGCTTCAGATAACACATTTTTATCAGTGGCTGTGATTTTTCACTGAAAGACTCAAATCATAATTAATGTTTTTCTGTCTAATTCTGCAGCCTTACAGTTGCGATTATATTGAGTCACAATCATGACCAATATCTCGCCAGCATGTTACGCGGGGCGTTAGGAATGACATCTCCGCAGTCTGTCGGTGGAATATCTAATTAACAACATAAAGGAGAGGAGAAAAAAGAGGCCATGACGACCAGGCTCTTACAGATAAAAACTCATTTTCATTAGGCGCAGAGTGACATGCAATCTGGGAACGGCCTCGTGTGAAAAGTTCACTGATAGTCGCTTCGTTTCATCCGCGTTTCCATCTCTGGAATTTCTCCATCAGTTTTCTGCCCATTTGCAGCCCATCAGCGTCGCCTCACGAGACATTATTAAAGACGATTTGAGAATATCACACAGGTTATTATCTGCCTTGTAATTACGGAAGCCTGCTTCTCAAAGGCTCAAAAGATTCGCCTCAACATTCTGCTGATTTCTCTTGATAAAAAATAATTTAGACTAAATAAAGTCGGCGTAATTTGTGTATTCTTGCTTTTATTAAAATGACTCGTCTCTCTGTGAACGTGCTTTTCTGTCAGCGGGTGCTTTAGGATTCTTCACCGGTGTGTTTAGATGTTGGAACGTGTGTCAGATTTTGCTGTTATGTATATTAAACTCGTCAAGGTTTTCCGTCCACTATTTCCCCAGTGACTCAGCATGCGGTAAAGGCTCAATGGCCCCACAAGCAGCTGCCACTGACTGGTCATTTTGTCTGTCACACTTCACTACCTCGACTATCCATATCTGAACTCTGAAGGTCACTATAAGTTTATGTGTTATAAAAGTAGTCATGCATTTGTCTTTTTTTTTCTCTCGCTGTCAGTTTGAAAGTGTGCGTATGAGAATAAAGGGTCCAAGGACTCTCAGATCATGTCATCTTCAGACAATTGAGCAGTCAGATGAATGTGTTTTTTTCGCTGATAGGTTTAAAGATGTCACCCAAAAAGGAAAATGCTGTCATCGTTTTTCTTCAAATCTGTCCACACGCTGTAAAAAAATACAGGGTTAAACACATTTCATTCATGTTGTTCCAACACAAATGACTAATTTAACTTAATTGTTTTTGCACATTTAAGTAGATTGAACAAAAAACACTAAAGTTGTCCCAAAAAATCTCAAGAATTTTGCTGTTTAAGCTCATTTTAAATAAGTAGTTTGAATAAGCAGCAAAAATATTTTTTGAGTGCATAGTTAATATACATAAAAACTGATTTAAGTAAAACTGTAACGATAGGTCAGGTGTCAGTGGAAATGGAGTTCCATGGAGCAGGCAGATGGTCAAAACATGAATAGCAAAGGCCATCCAAAAAGGTCAGGGCAGGCAGAAAACTATCACAATCCAAAAAACAGTCCAAGAAAGAAAGCCAGACTAACTGTGCGATTTGGGGAAAATATCTAAGTGCGATTTCTATTTTTTTTTCTTTTTTTTAATTAATTAATTAAATTATTAAATTATTTATTTATTTTAACAGATATTGCGATTTCAATTTGATTTGCGATTTAATTTTATAGTCAAACTTCAGCTCAATATTCTGTATCATAGCTTACTGCTAAAATGCAGTAAGTTTTAGTTAAAAAGGAACTGAAAAGATATTAACTAACTCCAACTTCTATTCAAATTTGTTTATAAATATTCAGAAATTAATCACAAATTTTTCTCTTGAGCAAAAAGTAGTGACTTATGGTGTTAGTTATCTCCTGGTGCCTTCGTGATGTTTCTTCATATGGTGTAACAGCTGCAAACAACTCTGAAATTGTACTTTGCTGTTGCCAACTACTAGATTGAGCATCACTGGCAGTACTTCCAGTTGATTTTTTGGCAAGACACTCCTCATATGGTGCCTGTGGTGCTTTTTTTTAAATGCTCGTTGTTGTATTTCCTTTTGCTGTGCGGCAACAATTCTGCGACAGCTCTTACAAATGGCCTGTTTTGTTTGGTGTCTGTGACTTTGAAACCAAAATATTCCCATATTACCGACATGCTGTTTTTCTTTGATATGAATTTGTCTATTAATGCTTCTGAAGCAGCAGACACCATCATCCCACTTGTCCGTGCTTTGCTGTTTGTTTGTTTTATTGTGGGCTCTCCGCATAGTTCGGTCGCGCAATTCTGATTGGGCAGAACAAAAGTGTGCTCACTAAATTGGCTAGTAAGACTGTCACACTCAGACATGCATTTGATCTGGGTGGTGGAAATCATATAATACATACATATTTCATATCGGAGCCTCTTGTAATTTTGCAAATTGCAATATTTCAAATCACGATTACAGTTTGATTTCGATTAATCACACAGCTCTATGCGTTCTTCAGTGATCTTGCGTCCTTGTGTTCTTGTGTAATGTCATCATCAGCCGCCAAAGTTTAGTTCCAAAACACAAAACCGCAAGAACAGAGGATGCGTGACAGTTCGCGGATGTGTTCTTGGTATCGAGGATGCGTCGATGCAGACTTGAATGCAAAACACGTTCGAAAAGTTTCAGAAGTTATTGTGGCTGAATAAAAGAAGTGGGAAGCGCAGCATTTTATACCTGTCAATTATTAAAGTTCAGAGATATAGCTTATTTATCTCAGGAGTTTCCCTAAATGAGATGGTAAAAGTAAACGTTAATATGAAAATCTTATTAAATGCATGAACACATTAGGGTGTTTATTTGCTAAAATTCATATAAAAATCTGTTATTTGTATTGTGCAAATGATCTTTGTAAGGTTTTTGTGCATGTTATATATATTAAAAAGAGGAAAAACAATAAATCATTGTATGAATGCTGTAATGTTTTAAAAAGAAATTCTATTAAAACTGGGTAAAAGTCATGTGACCATCAGGAAGAACGCAGCATCTCTTTTCTCCAAGGACGTGTTCTGTGTTCTCGTGATCTCTCGAGTTTGACGTGACCTGGCAAGACTGCTCTCCACGAGATCGCAAGTCTGTTCTCTGTATTCTTAGAATTGAGAAACAGCCATTGTCTCTGTGGTGCTTAAATAGTCCAAGTAATCAGGGAGGATGATCTGCAGCTGTATGTGTGAAATCAAAAGGTTTTACTTGAATAATTTTGCCCAAACTTGATTCCAAATCTTTAAAAAATAGGGTCCCGATCAGGTTTTTTTGTCCTCGGGTCTGAGTCATTTGATTTTACGTATCTGCCGATACCAAAACCCGATCCGATACTTCTATAATACATAAAAAATATTAGAGTAGAGGGAAGAAACAGATCCAGGATGTTCTTTATGTTTTATTTAATTCATCTTATTTTAATATTCAACATCTCTGTTAACAAACAGAGCACTTCGGTGAGGTAGCTTAAACAATCAAGTAATAAATAACATAAATTCTTCACTTTTGGACTTTAAACAAATATAAAAACAAATAGCACCTCAACTTAAAATACCTGGCAGGCATATAAACAAAAAATTGAATAAAAGCCCCACAGTGTTTGCAATGTTAGTAATGTGTTTTTAGGAACTACACTCCTAACTCTTAGTGTCATCACAGTAGTAAGTTTTACAAAAGGAAATGTATGTTTTTATTGCTGAAACGATGTATTGTGTCAGGTGTTTATTTTTGAGGAGCCTTATCAGGTTTGTTGTGTTAAATGTAGCCTTTTCCTTTCCACCCCTTGCAATCCCAAGTTTACATATCTCACAGTTTGCTATGGCAATGTTGTCTTCATCAAATAATGATAATACCTCCAGACTGCAGACATACTCACGCTTTCTGCTTCAAGCTGCTTCTGTGTTCTACTTTGCCGGCATTTAACCAATAGCGTCTCTGAGTTGCTGTTTCTGTGTGAAGTCAAGAAAGAGGTCTAACTCTGTGCCACCGCATAACTATAGATTCAGTCAACATTCTGAATGGGGAAAAGTTGATTAGGTTTATAAACACAAATCCAGTTCATGATACAATATTTTTAGGGATGGTCAGATCCAATGACTTGATCGGAAATTGGGCCAGATCATGCAGTTTCAGAATTAATTGGAATTTCTGCATGATCTGGCCCAATTTCCGATCAAGTCATTGGATCTGACCATCCCTAAAAATATTGTATCATGAACTGGATTTGTGTTTATAAACCTAATCAACTTTTCCCCATTCAGAATGTTGACTGGATCTAAAAATAGCACACTGTGATCATTTTAAAGTATATTTTGCTGAAATAATTAGCTTTAATATGTCCTCTTCAATAGGCCAAAGCAAGAATATTTGTTAAAGTAAGATGTTTTTGCATCCCCCACATTAGATTAACTGGCATTTTGGGAAAAAATGATAAAGTTTGGGTTTTGGCTGAACTATGCCTTTAGGTGATGGAACAAAATATCAGAATAGTATCTTGCTATACAGTCTCTTTCTCTAAATATGTGAGTAATTTAAAGGCTTGTCAAATAGCTTGATTGAAACAGGCCACTTTATTAGAAACTGTTGGCTTTTCATGCTCTACAGGGGCTCCATTATACAGCACAGAGATCTTATTCTATAATATTTCTTTTTTTTCTCCTCAATAATGCTTCCAAATGTCTTATTATAGAAGATGGGGGACTTTCAGCCAAAGCGTATTACACTCATACCTCTAAAGTAGATCCTTCAGTGTGTCCCAAGTCACAGTATCCTGCCAATGGGGTGCCTCAGGGCTCTGTTCTTGGACCATTATTCATTTAGATGGCATAGCTTAGATCTGTCATTCAGAAACATGGCTTTTCAAATCTCTGCTATGCATATGACATTTGATTGTACCTCTCATTCTGGCCTGATGATCCGACACAAGTTGCTTTTTTCAGTTATTTTAAATAGTTTTTATTGAGCTTATTGTCCTTTCTGAAATTCAGTCAAGGCTTCATCACAACTTTAAAACTCCATTCACTTAGTTATATATGAAATTTGCTTAGATTTTCTGACACTAACAATCCCCTTTCCCTTATTCAATCCCGTATATTATCTTTAAAAGGGACATAATAGAACTTCTTTACATTTATATCCAAAACAATGTGTGTAAATAATGTAGAAATTGCTTTTTAAAGTCACTGGTTGCACTTTTTTACACAATACATTGATAAAACACTGTGATTTTATTGAAGTTTGACTAACAGAATGGGAACAAACACACTTACAATATCCACTATTTAAATTAAGGGGCGGAGTCTGGTCGTTTTAAATTAGTAGTGTGTTTTTACCACTGATTCACAGATCTAATATACTGTAATAATACACATGCCATTTCAGAATCAGAATCAGAATCAGTTTTATTGCCAAGTGTGCTTCACACACACAAGGAATTTGTTTTGGCAACAGAAGCTTCCAGTGTACATAAAGTGACAAGTGACAACACAAAATTAAATACAAGAAAGAAAAGGCAATAAACATTAAACATTAAACAGAGATGCAGTTAGTCAAAAAGAACAAGAAAACATCTGGATGTTGAATTGTATGTACAGAAATGTTGTAAATATACAGGTTATTAGGTGCTGTGTACAAGTGCGTATGAGAAAGTATTGCACGTTTATTGCACAGTAGGGGAATATTTAACTGTTTTAACTGTAACATGAGGTAGATGGCCTGAGGAAAGAAACTTTTCCTGTGTCTGGCTGTTTTTGTGCTTTGTGCTCTGTAGCGCCGACCAGACGGTAACAGTTGGAACAGGTAGTGTGCTGGGTGTGAGGCGTCCAGAGTGATTTTACGAGCCCTTTTACTCACTCTGGAAGAGTACAGTTCTTGAAGTGTAGGAAGGGTAGTGCCAGTGATTCGTTCAGCAGTCTAGACTATTTGCTGTAGTCTACAGAGGTCGGTTTTGGCAGCTGAGCTGAACCAGACGGTGATTGAAGTGCAGAGGATAGATTGTAAGACAGCTGAGTAGAACTGAACGAGCAGCTCCTGTGGCAGGTTGAACTTCCTCAGCTGACAAAAGAAGTACACTTTCTTTACAATGGAGTCTATGTGAATGTCCCACTTCAGATCCTGAGAGATGGTGGTGCCCAGGAACCTGAATGACTCTACTGCAGCCACAGTGCTGTTCATGATGGTGAGTGGGGGGAGTGCAGGGGGGTTTCTCCTAAAGTCCACTATCATCTCCACTGTTTTGAGCGTGTTCAGCTCCAGGTTGTTGTATCTGCACCTAAAGCCAGCCGCTCCACCTCCTGTCTGTATGCAGACTCGTCCCCGTTCCGGATGAGGCCGATTACAGTAGTGTCATCCGCAAACTTCAAGAGCTTAATGGAGGGGTCTTTTGCAGTGCAGTCGTTTGTGTACAAGGAGAAGAGCAGTGGCGAGAGAACACATCCCTGGGGGGCACCAGTGCTGATGGTGCGGCTGTCGGATGTGATTTTGCCCATTCTGACTAGCTGTTGTCTATCTGTCAAAAAGCTGGTGATCCATTGACAGACAGAGCTAGGGACAGACAGCTGGGTCAGTTTGTTCTCGAGCAGTGATGGGACGATGGGACGATTTCAGCCACATCTAATCAAATACTGCAGATGCATGCGGATATTTTGTTTGTTGTTTCCAGAATACCCAAGAGACCTCTTCTGAAAAGGGGGAGGGCCAGCAGTTCATTTGCATTTAAAGAGACACAGACATTCTTGCTTCCACTTAAAGAGCCCCTATTACACATTGAAAAGGGTCTTCTTTCGGTTTTATGGGTCTCTAACAACATACTGATATGTATGCAAGGTCAAAAAACACATTCATGGTCTTATAATATGCATTTATTTTTACCTAATTATCCCAGCGACTCCCATATGAATCGTTCAGCAATTCATTTGTTCCCAAACCCCTGCTTAGCGCGAAGCTAATCTGCGCTGATTGGACCGATGACAGCCTGTTGCCATTGGTCGACAGCGTTCAGCGCGAGACAGTAATATGGCCGGCGTGGTTTATCAAGCCCGCGGCCGCGGGTCGCCAACATTGGTATAGGATCCGATCGCAGCAGACGCTCGAAACACGCTTCAAAGTAAACTTACTAACACCACAGTAAACAGTACCCGGTTCTCAACAGTGTTATTCACACCTCAGCGCCGAAAGCAGTGCAGTTAAACACTAGCATATGCATGACATACATTCAGTTTTAATCCACACAGAAGCAAAAGCTAAACTATTATGAACCTTGACTGCTGCACGTGTGCAGGATCAGCTAACGGTGGCCATAGCAATGAAAAACGGCAGTGGAACGAGCTCACGAAAGCATTTAAATCTGTAAACAAAGCAGCACGCATCGCGTTTACAACGTTGCATTAGACGCAATATGAGAATATAAAGAGTTAACCTGATACAGTACACGCGGTTACTAGTAACAAAACATGTAGATCATTTCTATTTGCAATCATTGCTGTGGCACCTCGTCCGTGAACTGCTATATAAGTTCTACCTGCTTACCTGTACTCTGCTTTTCTAAACGATCTCATCCCTAGCCGGGAGGTTGTAGCATCCTCTGTCCTCTGACAAGCTATCTCCGCGGGCTTCCGCCCTCCATTCGCAAGCCTTTTTAGTGCTGCTCACTCAGCATTCAGCAGCCTGCCGGTGTACCTATTATTTTGTCCTTATTTTGCCTGCACCCCTGGTATCTTGTCTGTTACCATTGTAAACGTGCAGATTTCTGAACGACTCCTTTCCCTCACACTTCCAACAATATCCAGGTAAACACAGCGTCTTCATGAGCGTCTTGCTGCTGTGTTAGTGGGTGGGGCCGCAGGTTTGAATTTTGCCGGGTCTGCGCGCGCAACCATTATGTTTCGTGACGACGTCACGCCGAAACGGCTGAAGATTCGTTATCAAGACGATTCATTTTAACCACTATGAGTCGACTCTTTTATAGATAAATCAATAGTTTTAAAAACTGTCCACTTTCAGATTTAAGCTTTTGCTGGATATTTCACTTCACTAAGAGCTGTGATACACACTACATGGAAGGTCAATTTCAAAAACCCATAATAGGGGCTCTTTAAGACAGGGTTTTACAACTCAATGTAATAAATGACGTATGACATACTGAATAAATGACCTCTTCAATGATAAGAGATTATTAAATAATATATACATTTAAATGTTGTTTTCGTTCCTTTACTTCTATTGCTCCATGAAACATGCAACATAGTTCTTTCCCTTATATTCATGTTTATTGATTTATGCAATCATAATAAAAAATAACCTGTTGTCTTGACTGAGAAATTAGTAAAATATGCATATGGTTTCCTATAAGTCACAAATGTTGTGCAGTAATATAGTATTCCAATACGGGAACATGTCTGTGGAAGAGGAAATTTTCTTGGTGAATAAGTATTAGAAGAGCTGTTTTTTTACCTGCAATACATAAAGTGCAAATCACTCTAGAGGTCAAGGATTTTCTCTTGGAAAAAGCTCTTCGAGTTTGCTTGTTCGCTCTGACATTTTCAAGTTTCAGGAACATCCTTTCTATACTGAGTTTGACTTATGATCCCTATGGAGCATCGAACCCATTATTCTGTCAGTAGGGTTTTTCAGAGAGTCTTTTTATCTTAAGGGATAATGTCATACCATTAGGATTTGAACATTTTTGTTGTTTACTTTAAAAGACCCCCTTTGATGAAAATCAAGTTTTGAAAGTGTCTGTGTGGTATTTTTTTAATGTGCTTAAAGAAATGGTCAAAACTAAATACCTTTTTTTTTTTCTTAAAACTGCAGTCTACAAAAGTCTCAAAAATGTGTTCTGAAACCACCTCTGTTTCTTACCACCACAAACATGTAATCAATCCTGCTAGTTTGTGGGACCAGGCTTTTCACATTTTTATCTTCACTGACTTTTTGTTGTGTATAAAGCATTCAAATATTTTAAGATTTTAATTTAAAAGGTCTGAGTTGTGGGAACATTCTGTAACCTTATTGTGCTACTGTAACATCTCCGGATTTGAGAACAAGGCTCTTCAGTTAAAGTTGTGATAAATACTAAATCAAATTTGGCAAATGTTCCAGTGCATATTTGTTTTTGTGCTCTGAAGAGTTTAAGTTTTCTATTTTAGGTTCACACCATATTGCAATTACTGTAATTACAAGATTCAAGCATTTTTATAAAATGCATTTACAATTTCTAAGTTGAGAATTTTCTGAGAGCCGTGACTCTGGCCTGCTGCATATTTATTCAGTTGTTAATGGTGTTGCACAATTCGTTGCCAAATCATACAAACAGCTTAACATGTAATTCATTCTGTGAATACAGCATTAAAACAAGTTTTTTAAATGTGAGCCATGTTAGCCAATCACAAACATAGCCATTCATTTTGTTGAACACAATGGCCAGTCAGAGTTATTTAATAAATTCATCAATCAAATTGCTGGAGTTTTTGTTGAATACAATTACAAGGAAAACCCTTTCAGGGCATGATGTGAATAAGATTTATTTGGGAATTTATTTTGTAACCAAGCTCCTGAGATCACGATGAACTAAAATTATTGGAAGCTTCAGTATATATATATTATATATATATTCAGTATATATATATATTTTTTTTTTTACAGTGTTACTGTTTTTACTTTACTTTCGAAAATAAATATGCATAAGAGATTTCTTACTGAAAGGTTGTGCAGAATACAGGTTGAGTAGAAATCAGATATGTATTGTAACCCTATAGTACGGGATCATTGGAGATTTACGCTGTGTTGTGGACATCTGCCATGCATGTACTGGTAAATCCAAGCATTCCAGTCTGCCGTACTGATTTGAGCTTATCTTTTTTCCCCTCACTTACTTTTATTCTATTTATGGAGGCAGTCATATCAGAGAAAAAAGTCCTGTTTTTACAGAAAACCTTAGACAAATATTGCAAAACTGATGATGGAGAGACTGACAAATGACCAAGAATGGAAGGAATGTAAAGTCCTGCCAATCCCAACATGATTGGTTTACCTAAGACCATTCAGTGTTTTTCATCCTGTCTCCTCCACCCAAACTATCCCAATTGTCTCTAATTGCAGACAGGAAATCACACCTCTATAACTTTTCCTCTTTCTTTATGTGCATAAAATGTGAAAGGCAGGGTTTCATCATTACTCTAAATTGATAATGAAAAAGCACATTTGTAACATTATCATCATATACAGCATGATATATTATTGATGTGCCTTCTGTTTTGCATTAAAATATTTTATAATCATCAATTATCAACCCAAATTACCAGCCATTTCAGTGATATATACCGTATATATATATGGGGAGAGCAGGGACGAAAGTAATGTAAGATGAAAGCAACAAAGCGATTTTCCCGAAGCCCAGCAAACATTTACATTCCAGGCTATAACATCACATTCAGTATGCAACCCTTGATGGAGCTGCCAAATATCATGTGATTTTGGGACCTTGTCTCGTGGTTAGGTTAAAATTTTTTTAGGTCCAAAGTTTTTATCTGCAAAAAGTAAAATATTGTAGCAGTTCTTTTTTTCCTTGTTACAAGTTGTGTTTCTCTTTTCATGTGTCACAGTAATGATCAATCTGCAGGTTATTTAGTGCAATAACACATCCTTGAGTTTGCAATCTCTGAGTTTTTCAGTTTAAAAGTAAATCAGCTTTAAATGGCAAATGGGAGTTCCTGTTGGGACAAAAGTACATTACACTGTTATTTATGTCCTACTGCTAATAGATAAACATTATTTTTCACTTACACATTAGAGTTTCCAGTGTTTTAATTAATATGTTTTATAAAATTAATGCAAATTGCCAATAATAATAAATATATTCAAAAATTTAATAACATTTTAACATTTTGCATTTTGAAAACATTTAATGTAACTAAGATTTAAAATGAAAAATGCAGTTTAAATAAAATAAATAAATAAATAAAGGAAAACTTTTTTTGCAGTTTACATTAACAAGGTCATGCTCAGAAATAATTAAAACAAACAAGATTAAGACATTAAATCTAGCAAATATTGTTGCTACTTAGTAACAATATCCAACTTTTGTTTTAAAGTGAAGTTATATTGGAGTTGTTCTACAGTACATTGATACAAAATAACACCTGATTAGGATAGACCACTCTTGTGAGATAGTAACCACGGCAAATATATATTTCTGCTAAAAACATCTTTTAAAATTAAGTTTTCATGAAAAATGTTACTTTTATCCCCGCTCTCCACACTATATATTTTTTTTAAATACGTACTTTCAGTAGATTCTATTTCTACTCTTCAAATTGTCATGAAACTCAGTTTTGGCATCAAATGATAACCTGGTTTGTGTTTTTAAAGCCTAATTTAAATTGCAGTAATTTGTCACAGTATTCTTGTTTTTACAAAATGTTTAATCTAAAACAACGGAGCCTTGGCAAACACACTATAAGAGGATTTTTGAATAATACAAAGAAATAACATCCCATTTTTCCTATTAATGTTTCAAACAACTTATTTGACTGGAAATATTTAATTGAAATGATTAAATATTAAAATATATACTATTTATTTATTTAAATTACCTTTTTGCAAAAAAATTGTCCAGAATTTTTTTTCATTTTCATTTATTTATTTATTCATTCATTCATTTTCTTTTCGGCTTAGTCCCTTTATTAATCTGGGGTCGCCACAGCAGAATGAACGGCCAACTTATCCAGCATATGTATGTATCCAGCATATGCCCTTCCAGCCACAACTTATTACTGGGAAACATCCATACACACTCATTCACACACGCGCTCATACACTACGGTCAATTTTTAGCATACCCGATTCACCTGTAACATGTCTTTGTACTTGTGGGGGAAACCGGAGCACCCGGAGGAAACCCACGTGAACATGGGGAGAACAAGCAAACTCCACACAGAAATGCCAACTGACCGAGCTGAGGCTCAAACCAGCGACCTTCTTGCCATAAGGCGAATGTGCTACCCACTGTGCCACCTCATCGCCCATCATTTTCTTTCATTTTGTCAAAATATTTCTTTGTTTTAAATGGCAAGCAATCTCAAAACCTTTTATTTTTTTACATTTTAATGGGGTATATGCACACAGACGCAGTCAGCGTCTTTAATTTCAGTCAGCCAGCCCCAGGGCTTCTGGTTAATTGTCATCCCATACAAAAATCGTTGTGTTTAAGATCTGATTTCTTTATAAACCAGTGATCTTCACTGCCTGGCTAAGATACGATATAAAGTGGGTCTCAGACCAGACAAGAATCACTGCATTAAATTATTTTTCCCCGCCATATCTTTAAAATATAGAAATAAATTTTACTCTGCGCTAGCCTGCTTCTAATGGCGACACCTGCGTTTTTCGTCTCTTTTTACACTTTAACAACAAAATGAATGCTTAAGTCTATTTCACTGATTATATTTATACTACATTACAACATTGATGCTGTAAAAGGAACCTTATGAAATTAGTCACATAAAGCTTTCACCGAAAGTTCATCATTGGCTGAAAAACACTAGCTGTGCATATAGCCCATTCAATTTTAAGCCCCATATTTAGAGCATGGATTTGGTCTCCATTGTATATTTCTACAATCCTTTAAAAACAGCACTTTTCTCTGAACAAGCTGCCGACTTTATGTCAGGCAGACTTAGGCAACCATGTCAGACCTTTAGAAATTGAGACATGTTCTCAAGCACTAACAGCTATGTTTTTCAATCTATAATAGTTCTATGATAGAGTTTCTGGGGTGTCTTTCCAAGATGTTGAAAAAGGTGACCAGCTCTTGAAACTGGAGGTCCCAGCAAGGCTTTTTTTTCAATAATGATTTGATTTATACCGTCTCTTTCACCTCACTATTCTTGGCTGCAGTATGTGTGCATTTGTGCAGTTATTTTTCAAAGCCACCGTGACCCTGACTTTCAGATAACTGAAGAATGGCCCCCCTTCTACCTGCTGTTTTCCCCCTAATCATAGCCACTTTCTCCCAGTGTCTCTTTTTCTCTTTCTGCCATCCATCGATCCGCATGCTTTCTCTGTCCCTGATTTTCCTCCATCTTTTCAGTTACACAGAGTCGATGCACATGCTTTGTCTCACCGCTTTTCACTTGAAGCAGCTCAATCCCCAAATCAATGCTCTCTGTATTCTTTCAAATGCAGGGAATTTGTTTTTCATGCATCTTTTTTGAAGCATTTGGTGGAGCCAGAAATAGGTGTTTGATGTCGAGGAGCGATTCAGAAAAAAAAACAGACTGAGAGACTCTGCTTCTGTGGAGAGCGAGAAACATAATTGAAGTCCAATTCATAAATAGAGCACTCAGAAAAGTGCTGGTTTTATCGCTCTTATTGCTGTTTTCTTGTCTGTGCAGTTCAAAAGAGTGGCGTGACACATTTTAAACTCTGAATAGCAGCTACAATGGAAGTAACGGCAGTTGCATGGAAATAAATGTTGATAAATCAGACGTCATTTCCTACAGATAAGAAAGCATAAAAGCAACATGAACAAGTGCAACAGTGCGTACAAACATAATGTACAAGGACAGCCTCACAGGAATGTTGTGTTGTAAGTTTTTAATAGAGGTCAGAGGTCGCTCCTGGTCAAAAGACCCTTCTGGAACAGAAATCTGATGGCAAAGGTCAGTTTAATAGCTGTTTTTTGTTCCCTTGCCAGGAGCACAGATGCAACAAGAACCAAGTTTTTCAGAAACCTCAGGAGTGCAGTCCTTAACTAGCATGCATGACTCATATGTGCACCGCACACTCTTGTCTCTTACAGTTTTGTTGCTAACAGTGATAGACAGTACTGTATGTGACACTATAAAACAAGGCAAGAAGATGCAAATAGGTGTTACATATTATTTCTGCACCACTCAGGAGCAGTTCTGGACACTTTGTAGGCATCTAGCTGTCGTCCCAGCCACCAAAACTAAAATCACCTGTTAGTTATTTTTAAGCACAGTGTTTAAGAATTGAAGTGATTTTAAAGGAATCGTTCACCCAAAAATGAAAAAATGTCATCCAATATGTGAAAAGAGGTGACTTTTTTTCTCAGATAAACATCAAAAAAGATTTTCTAGAATAAGACTCCGAGGTCCTTGGTGATTCACGTCAATACTTACCGGTTTCGAGATTAAAAATAAACACATCCAAACAAGTCCAAATCAATACTCGTGATTCCTGATGACACACTGAGGTCTTATGAAGCAGAACAATTCGCCTGTGCAAGAAATTGAAGATTATTTACAATATTATTAGCTTTTAGCCTGAGCAAACAGTCAGTGCATACAGGAGTGTGGTAAATTTAAGCTTTTGGTTGCTTCATTGCTTCGTTGCTTCATTCTGGTTACTCCATTACCAGAATGGGATCTTGCCTGCTAGAGTAATGTTTATTTTTATATCCTCACTCTCTTGTCAGTACATATTCGCACGCATACAGTAATTGAAGCGACCGGAAGCTTGCACTTACTACACTTACGTATGTGCCGAAAACAGATTGCCCAGGCTGAGGATAAAAGCTAATAATATTGTAAAAGTTCAATTTCTTCCACGAACTGATCATTCTTATTCATACTGTAAATCCTCAGAGAGTTGCCGTGATCCCTGGGTATTGATTTGGATTGTTTGAATGTGTTTCTTTTTAATCTCAAAAAAATCTATTGACTCACCCACGACCACGGATTCAGTTGAAAGTTATTTTTTAATGTTCTACTGAAGAAGAAAAAGATCACCTACACTTTAGTTGGCCTAAGGGGGAATAAATAGTAATATTTTTTTTTAATGGCTGAAAAATAAAAGTAAAAAGCATTCTTTGTAAAAGTTTTTAGCTTTTTTTTTTTACAATCAGACTCTATCATGTTGTTAGGTGTGCTATACAGTATGTGTGTGTAACTGCATTTGTTCTCCATTGTGGATATGTTTCTCACTGTGTAAATCACTGTGAAGTGAGGTACATGCAAAATTAAATATTATATAATCAATGGTATCAAACTGCCTTAAAATTTGAATTATTTTCAGAATTCAGTGTGCATATTGCAAAAAATGTAGTTAGAGTAACAGTAAAAGTAATTTTGAGTGGCTTAAACTTTCAAACTGACTACCCTTTTTGTTATGTTGGTGACTGTTTTTGCCCTATTGACTTCCATTATAACCACATTTTTTGATTGCAAAGCATTGACAGCACATAATCATACATTCTTGATTGTTGTTTATTTTCCCTGTTGGGATTTTTTTACTGTTAATCATCAGTTGGCATCATTAACCTGCACTATAACTGATGATCAACATTAAAAATGACATATCTGACCTCTTCCCAACAGGGAAAACCACAAACAATCAAGAATGCATGGTGGTGTCATGACTTTGAAATCAATAAATGTTGTTATAATAGCAGTCAATGGGGCAAAAATAGCAAATAAGAAAGAGCAGTTCATTTTCCCAGAGTGTATTGTTGAGTTTTTAAAAAATTCCAAAGCATTTTCTCAAAATATGTGTCAAAGTAAATTTTGTCACCAAAAATCATTCCATTTGCTGAATTGCAGAGAACGATGTGGCCAAATTAAGCCTTAAAATCACCCTACAGTGGATGAAAACATCCCCAACAGCACACATGTGCTAAAGCACATATAAGAAATTTCAAATCAATACTTTATAGTTTCTTACTAATCCATCCCACAAATGTGCGTAGTATTCTAGAGTTAACAAACAAACGTTTTTATCTCTGTGCCAACTATTTGCTATATTTACACCTCCCTTTCTCTTTCTCCCAAGCATGTCTTACTATTTTATTCATTGCCCTACTTTAACCCAGGCAGGTCGAGTCCATAAAAAGCAGGTGTTGTCGATGCAGGACATTCTGCTCACGTGGAACGTGGCTGTCATCAAATTTATCCATGCTTGAGCGCTCAGAGGAGCCAATTGCACTCTGCAAAAGAGATGAGGAAAATTGCACATGACCCAGATAATCTGGATAGACTCTCTGACGGGGCTTAATTTAATTACAGGGCAATTAAAGATCAGTATGAAGCGGCGAGAGGTTGGCCTCACCACAGAGTCGATGATCTCCAACAAGGCCTCTACCTGCTGGCATGACAACCACTCACGAGCTCCATGCATTACACACTGCTGAGGAGAGTTAACCGTAGAACAAGCTGATGCTTTCAGGTTAACATGACAAGCAATTTAGCTTTTTTTGTGTAAAATACCATTACACTTTTATTTCAGACTAGAACTTTTTGTATGTTTTAGGTCACAGAGACCTTTACACAAATTAAAAGTGAATGTTAGCTGTCTGTGTAAAATCACAATTTACAATGTTCATTTTGCCAGTGCACATTGTTATTTTTAAGGTGAACAATGAATCCGTGCAAGTTAATCCACTAAAAGTTTTTGTTTGTTTCTCTTGGTAATTGTCAATCAAAGTCTTAACAAGTTTGGAATCAGTTTGAAGGCTTCAGCCACAATATTTCTTACCACACCCCTCTTACTGTTAGTTTGCTGTATGCGCAAAAAGAAAACCCTGCCCTAGAACTTAATCTGTAAATATATAAATAATTAAATCATTTAAATAATGAATAATAATAATAATAATAATAATTTATTTATTCATTTTATTGTCGGCTTAGTCCCTTTATTAATCTGGGGTCGCCACAGCGGAATGAACCGCCAACTTATCCAGCACAATTTTACGCAGCGGATGCCCTTCCAGCCGCAACCCATCTCTGGGAAACATCCACACACTCATTCACACTCATACACTACAGACAATTTAGCCTGCCCAATTCACCTGTACCACATGTCTTTGGACTGTGGGGAAACCGGAGCACCCGGAGGAACCCACGCGAACGCAGGGAGAACATGCAAACTTCACACAGAAACGCCAACTGACCCAGCTCAGCCGAGGTTCGAACCTGCGACCCAGCGACATTCTTGCTGTGAGGCGACAGCACTACCTACTGCGCCTACTCGCCCTAATAATAATTACATATAAATAAAAATTAATTCCGGAACAAAAACAGGAAATAAAAGTTACCGTGACTGACGTCCTTCACACAATTTCAGTTTTCCCGGAACATGACATTGCAGTTGTAGCGAAAAAAAATCATACAATTTTTTGAACGGCCTTTATTTATTTTGTGCAATATAACGTTAGGGGTCAACCATGGATAATAATGGCTCGTTTCCACTGACTGGTACAGTACGGGTCGGTATGGGTCACCTTCATCAGGCTCGCGTTTCCACTGCTAAAAGGGTACCAATGGTACTCTTTTGGTGGATGTGGTGTACGACAGAAAGTTGACATAATTTTCGCTCGAGAAAATGTCTAAAGTAAAGCTGTACGGGTCGCTCACATATCATATGAGAAGCACGTTTCACAAAACAGATGCTTTACACACATAAATACTTCTGTATAAATGTTTATTACTAGCTTTTCTATGAACATGAGTTGATTATAACTGCAGATCAATGACAGTGCGAAATAGCCTACTGTAACGTCTGCAATTATATAAAATAAATAAATAAATGCAACATATATAAACACATACAGACCTTTAAAGTCTCCAATATGTTACCAATTACAGAAAAACTACACACAGCATACATTTAGTCCTTATTTAGGTTCAAAACAGCAGGAAATAGAGCCCATAGTCAGTGCAAACCTCTCATGATTAAATGTGTCTTTAATCTTTAGCAGCATGTGTAGCCTCTTGTTAGTTGTCAGTTTGTTCACGTTTGCTGAAAAAATAATGTGCTCCTTTTTTTCCGGCTTTTCCTTTTGTTTTTTGACGCGTCACTCTCGCGTTTGTCACTTTCTGACAGGATCAGGTTTCAAAAGCACGTCAATAATCAAGCGCACGATATTATCATCAGCTCAGGAAGTTTGTTATTTCAAATATAGATGCGCTGCGAGCCCAAGCAAGAAATCGAAACCGCTCGCGCTTCAGACTGGCTCATAAAAAACTACGGGGCACAGGGTAAAATCTGCTCTTCTTTTTGCCTTTGTGGCTGTTCATCAAGACGACGACAAGGTTTATTTGAGCCCGGGTTAACCAAGGCTAGTTATTATATGTATATATAATTACACTGTAATCTCTCGGTTGTGTATGAAAACATGGCGGCTTCTTTGTTTTCATTTTGGCTTGTTTTGGAGCGAATGACATATCTCTGTAAACCAATAGCGTTCAGCTGCGCGTCTAGCTCCACCTTTTGGTACACTTTCTCGTGTTTGGTACCCTTTCGAAAGGGTGCCGAAAAAGGGGTACGGTACGGTTCGGTTTGGTACGCCTTTTGACAGTGGAAACGGCCATAAAAACATACCGTACCATACCGTACCACTCAGTGGAAATGGGCCATAAAACAAACATGACACATCACTATTCAGTTTTCTAGTATGACTGACATTTAGTTCACTATTATGTGCCAAGCAAAAATGACTCACTCTGTCTAATCTTCAAAAAGAGCCCACAGTTACCTCTTTCATCATGTTTTCTGGCTGACTTGAGATTGCTTTGCTTCTGTCTCCCGCTATCCTGATCCAGGTGCACAGTTTCATCTTCTCTTGATGAGGCTCAATATCAGATTTACTCGTGGTTTAAAAATATATATGCTTGACTGCCTCTGGCATTTAAAAAATACAAATATTGTTTAGGTAGGTCACTATGCCATTACCCAGTGAGCATTTTTTGTTTTTAAAAGATGTCTAATAGATGTCTAATAGACGTCTAAACATAGTCGTCTTGGCTAAAACAAGGCTAAATTTGGTCTGTTAGTGAAAATCTAATA
>CAIGQZ010032545.1:10797278-10814803 GCA_903798205.1 Danio tinwini | reverse complement strand
TGTGTGTGTGTGTGTGTGTGTGTGTGTGTGTGTGTGTGTGTGTGTGTTAATGAGAGTGTATTGGAAGTTTCCCAGTGATTAGTTGCAGCTGGAAGGGCATCCGCTGCGTAAAACTTTTGCTGGATGAGTTGGCAGTTCATTCCGCTGTGACGACCCCGGATTAGTGAAGGAACTAAGCTTCACTAAAGAAAATGAATGAATGAATTCTCATGATTAACAGCTATACTAGAGAAGTCTTCATATCCAGATTTGTTTTTACATTACTGTGACGGTTGGGTTTAGGGCTTGGGGTAGGTGTAGACGTTAGTAAAATGCAATTTATAGGAAAATTAAATAAATAATAAAAATAATTCTTATTAACTTCCGGCCATAGCCGTATGTGACCTTTAGCTTATTAACCATGAGGATGGATGATAACAGTCGTCTAAGCCTACCAGTAGACGCAGAAGGCCCCTACTGGCCCATATCTGATAACCACTGATAACGCCCATTTAATTGAGTGATAACATTCAAATCGGCTGATTTTTATCATAGTGCAGACCAATAGTACCAGTTAATTGTCATTTTACATCTTAATATTTCTAAGTAATATATTTTTTAAAAGTACAGGTGAGAATAAATAGTTGTACATAAATATATCTGTGTCTGAATGACAACATAACTGTATTTTCCTTATATTTTACCCTTTTGGTTGAACAAGTTATTTGAAACATTAGGGTAGACAATTACATAATTCACATTAAATATGCTTTGTATGATCCAGAAACCAAAAAGAGACATAAAGAGCTGTCAACATATCAATACTAATTATAAAATGGTAAAATATCACTTTTCTGCATTACTAATACAATAAATGCCAGCTGTTCTCTCTATTTTCTCTCATGTCTGCACTTCCTGTTTCTCAAACAGCAGCGCTCATCTTATTCAGATTGGTTAAAGCATTTTGTTACGGTGTTGTTACGGCCTGCCACAGACTAATCTGTCCCGACAGAGTTCCATTTTGTTTATTATCCGGTGTTCTCAGAGTCTCTGGGTGGCTTTGTTCACATGCAGTTTATTCTGCACTTTTCATGCATGTCTTTATGTCTTTTAAACATTGAATCTCAAGAAGACATGCAAGAGAACTCTTCATGTGTCTGTGATGGCATACAGTTCCCTGTGTCTTTCCTTTTTTCTCTTGAATGGATAAAGATATCAATATGTCTAAAAATGTAATTCTTGGCAGGTATCCAAATAAACCGTTGGTTATGTCTTAAGAGATAGTATAGTGGTTAAAGGAAGCACATGTGTATCATTATATTGGCTTTGTGAATCAACTCTTAAAACGAGCGCAGCTTAAAATACAGCCGCTGCTTCTGTCTGTCAGTGAGTGTGTTTACATGAAGGATCTTAACCAAATTAGGCCTTTTGACACTGCACATGGTCATATAAACACAATAACCAGTTTCCCTTTATTGGATTAAGGTCATAAACGGCTTAAGCATAAACCAATCACAGCTTGAGTTTTTGGCCCTTCCGCTTATGTAAACACATAAGGCTGATTTCTGCCTGTTTATTGAAGAGCACATATCAGAGAAGGGGCAGAAACACGTACTTTCTGTGGACCTAAGCACATTCACAACCTGCAATTATAATGTAGTAGCGATGTGGAAGAAATATATCACAATATAGTGTTATATTGTGTGGTCTATTCATTTTTTTCATTAATTTTGTACCGTTAAATATATATTTTTTTCTATTTGTACTGTTATTTTCTTATTTACTCTTGTTTAATTGTCATAAAAATCTGATAAATAAAAATTCTTTAAAAACAAGAAATACCCTGTGTTACGTACAAGTAATTTTTAAAAGCTTGTTTCATGCTTAAACATAACAGTCAAGCTCTTTAACAGTGTAAATAACTTTGAGATGATGAAATAGCATTAGACCGCCACCACCCCTTTAAATTCTCAGAGTTACATAAGATAATTATCATGCTTTGTCTTCACTAACCGGATTGTTTTTTATTATTAATAATATTTTCTTGTACTTTCTGGCATTTTCGCTGTGTTAGAATATAAAGGCTCTACCCCCTTCAGGAAAACAACAGCTCATTTGCATTTAAAGTTGAAACGTTGAATAATTTTGCTCCCCTCTTTTTACAAAACTGCATAAAACTCTACTCCTTGGAAATAAAATAGGTTTTATTCCTTATTTGAGAACCTATTCAAATCCATCCCGATGTTTTTTCCCCATTCTGCTTTAATAGTCTTTCTGTGAAGCTGAAAGGCGGCATGCTTTTAACCTTTAATGCTTTTGCTATATTACATGGGCTCTGAGTGCTAGTCTGCAGGAGACAGATATATTCTACATTGTTACTTAATTGCCATAGACTTAATAATTCACTTCAATCCTTGACATTTTTTTATTGCAAATGTACCTGGAACATGTCCGCATAATCAGACTGTATAAGATCATACAACTGATGCGAGCTCCCCATGAGAAGTGCTCTTTATATTCAGCTGTACTGGATTTGTGTGTGTGTGTGTGTGTGTTTATGCCTGTGCATTTGAAGTGCTGTCTGTTGTCTAACAAAGCACATGTTTCCCCTAAGCTTGCGTCCTCCACATTTAAAAAAACAGGCTCTCAGCTCACCCTCACAGTCCTTTATTCGTCCTACACTTTATTTAAAATTACCATACAACTCATTGTCTTGCCATTGACGTGGTCATTGTAATCCAAATACAGAAATCCAAAACAGCCTATTGAAGTGTGCACATCAAACGAATGGACCTTGAGTTCAAGAACAGGTGAGCACCTTTAATAATTGATATTTCATTATAGTTACCACCTTGTGAGCGGTGAGCATGTGTACTTGCATTTGCCCTGTGAGGAGAGGTCATGCTATTTTTCCGCCCCTGTTGAAGTGCTCAACACAAGTGCTGTACAGTGTAAGATGTTCACCGATATCAGATCGGATTGTTTTTCTAAAAATTGCCATGGGAGCAGTTGTAATCTGGCTCTGGCGCTGTTGAAGAGTCTGTAACTGAACAGAATAAACTGTGAAATTGGAAAGTTTGTGGTCAATGTATATCAGTCAAGAGATGTTCCTTTTAGTTTTTGCGTTAAATTAAAGTTATGAAAGTGATTTCACATAAAAAAGCAAAATGAATGTGATTAAAAAAGCAAAATGTTTACTAAGTTTCAAATAACTTTTGCTACAATAAAATGTAAAAAATGTGTGAAATAATGTCATATGAAATATCAGATACTGTCAAGCCTGGTGTTATTCATACCCATGGGTATATGCGAAAATTAAAGTAAAATACTTATTCTGACTTTTACCTAAATAAATAAAGAAGGGTAAACCTAATGATACAAAGGATAGTATAAACATATAAAATGGGAGGTAATAAATAATACGGGGCTGCACCACATTTAAATAGAGTCAATGACTCAAATCACTTATTAATAAAGTCATCTGGAATGACAAAGAAAGCGTTCCTGCTGGACTTCCAGAGTTCATCAAGATTCTTTGGATTCATCTTTATTGCCTCCTCCTTCATCTTACCCCAGACATGCTTAATAATGTTCATGTCTGGTGACTGGGCTGGCCAATCCTGGTGCACTTTGACCTTTTTGGCTTTCAGGAACTTTGATGTGGAGGCTGAAGTATGAGAAGAAGCGCTATCCTGCTGAAGAATTTGCCCTCTCCTGTGGTTTGTAATGTAATGGGCAGCACAAATGTCTTGATATCTCAGGCTGTTGATGTTGCCATCCACTCTGCAGATCTCTCACACGCCCCCATACTGAATGTAACCCCAAACCATGATTTTTCCTTCACCAAACTTGACTGATTTCTGTGAGAATCTTGGGTCCATGCGGGTTCCAATAGGTCTTTTGCAGTATTTGTGATGATTGAAATGCAGTTCAACAGATCTGAAAAATCTGCCTTCTGACATGTTTCCAAATGGTCAACTAGAAGTTAAGTTATTATTTGTTGCTCTTATAACTGGGATCAATGACAAGAATTTTGTCAGGTAGTGTATTGTTACACACTAAATCTATGTCCTGTATATTGTTTTAAAGAAACAAATTTTATTCAGTGAGTATACGTTAAATTGATTAAAAATATTATGTACTGAAAAAGATACACTGTTATTTTAAAATTTCTGTTTAATTCTTCTAAAAATAATTCTAAAAAAGTAGCATGGTGTCTACAAAGATATTAGAAAGCACACAGTTTTTCAACATTTACCAACATCATCAATTGCATTTTAAAATATACTAATATAGAAAAGTTATTTTAAACTGTGATAAAATTTCATATTTTTACTGTATTTTAATCTATGCATTTTAATTATTTTGCAATGCAAATGAATGCAATGCAATTTACTTACACCAAAATTCAGTTTGGGATATTTTTAGCTAAATAAATACATTTTATATAAAATAATTTACTTTGTTAACTCTGTTCTCTGTTGAAAGTGTCCTGACTCTATACTGTAAGTAATTTCTAAAGCTGCGGCTGAAATCAGTACGTTGCTCACACATTTATTATTTTCTAATGCACTTTAGTGAGGATAAATCTTTCAGACAGTCTAAATCTCTGTTATAAACAAAATGCTATTGGCTGTTTGGAAAAGAGGAGGAGCTACTCAATATGTGACTTATTGTTTTCGAGTCAATAGAAAATACATCAACATATTGAACAACACTGCATTTCAAGACACTTCAGGAGACTTTTAAACCTATTTTGCATTCATTTTCTATATGTGCAGAAAAATTGGATTGTTTTTGCATTGCTGCTTTCCATTTAAAGTGGTCCTATTTTTTATAATTATTTTTTCATTGTTAATTGGACAAGACAGTGGAGAGTATTGACGGGAACAATTGGCAAAGGGGCTTAAGGCGGGAATCAATCTCGGGTGGCAAAGTTTAGGGGTTGACCAGAACATGCTCTCATGATCAGTTTGAAAAACGCTTTATTTTTCATATAATTTACATGAATAATTTTGGTTCTTCCTAGTCTAGTGCAAATGTCTTGATTAGTTCATGGTTTGATTGAATTTGCATAGGCAAGATTTGGGCCATTTTGTGACACCATAAACTGTCACAAAACAATGCTTGTAGTCCAAATAAGTAATACTTTTTAGTTCTTAAAATACAAAATATATCACTTTGGAGTGGACTTTGACATTTGTAACTTTTGTAATATTTTTCTCCCCAAACATACACAATATACACTGACTAACATTCAGAAAGAGAAATAGCATAGTAGGATCCCTTTGACTCCAAATATGGAGCTTCCTACTTAGAAAAATGCAGTGAAACAGCAACATACACGTCCGATGTCAAGAGCTGCGTGGGTTTGAAATCACAAAAGCTCTGCCGCACCAAGGGAGATAATAATACACAGCTAATGATACACAGATAACAGTAAATATTCACTTGGAACCCAATCACACCCAATGGAAAGCATCAATTAGCCAGAGTTCCTACAAAAGAAAACTTTTTTGTAAACACTTTTTGTGGGTAAATTAAAAGAGTGTAATGTTGAGGAAATGTGAACACTAGAATTGCTTGCATATTTACTCTCTACAGACTTTGTTGACAGAGAAGGTTCGCTAAGCATATGCTACCAATGCCGTGTTTATTTAAATGTCATCATCTGACATTTAACAGTATGATTTCTACCTTTTATTGTATTAATTATTCTTATTGAATTTCCCAAATGCATGTATTTTCTCACAAAATTTCACAATGATAATTTATTTCCATTCTTTTTATATTTTCAATTTTTTTACACAAAACAAAACTAAGACAGAGAACAAGCAGACAAAACCCCATATAACAATCAAACTTTAAGGATGTATATATGCAATGTACATCCAGTACATTATTCTTCAGCAGGAGTGTTCTCCACAATTAGAAACTGTAGCAAAAATACGTTAAAGCTTAACCCCAATTCTACCCCTTAGCCCTTCCCCTTACTTACCCCTCAATTTGCACGTTCACATGAAGGAGTAGGGGTGTCCCCATTCTCTTTAGCTTGAAGGTGTAGGGCTAAGGGGAATGGCTAGATAGCCCTCGAAACTGAGATTATTCAGGACCACACTCGTACACCATCTACAATGGTAGCATGATTGCACAAGGAAGTATAAGGAGATGCACAAATCATTATTTTTTTGTCATTATTGCAATTTTTTTACAACAATCAAGCATATGTTTCAATACATTTATACTGGCGTTCGTGTTTTACTGTCCTGCTTTAAAAAAAAAGTGAAAACACTAAATTTGGATCTATAATCCATAATAATCTCCATAATACAATAAACTCTTATATAGTAGTCCCACAACATACTTTCACATCTCTCACTCGATGACATTTGAATACCTTGTCAGAAAAGTCTAGTGGCTGAGAATGAGCTTTTTTACACTGGTATAACATTAATGTTAATGTTGTTTTTGTGTGTTTAGATGAATATGGCCATGGTGTAAATACACAGTACAGTTATGAGCATATTGTCACATACACAGTGATTTCCTGAGCATAAATGGCAAAAAAATAAAACAATTGGAATAACTACAACAGTCGCCATCATCGATCTCACATAAAGTAAGAGATTGTGATGACATATGATGATGTGTGCAGGTGTTGTAGTGCTGCCCCATTTCTTAGGGGTAAATTTTGGGGTTGGGGAAGAGGTAGGGATAAAAAAAAAAAATTGGGATTGAGCCTAAGTAGTCTATTGACTACTTAATCTGCACAATCTGGCTACCTTATAAATAAAGTTAAGTTGTTAACAAAAGTTCAGAAGTGTTACCACACCTCACTTTGCCTCCTTAACCAATCACCTACTCCCTAAAACTAATTTAAGCCAGATCAGCTTTCTAGCACTGCTCATCCCTCCCTCCCTCTATTTCTTTACTTCTCATTAACAATCTTTATAACCTCCTCTTCCCTCCTAGGTTGAATTGGAGTGGTCCTAATCACGCTACCAAAACATTACAGAGACGATCCCCCTACTCTGAGTCTCTGGGGATCATTGAAGATGCCAGATCAACCTGCCTACTTGTTTATTATTTATCCTCTTACTTCCGTCTCCCCTTCATCCCACTCTTCCTTACTATCCTTTTTCATCTCTACAAGTAAGTCTAGCTCAAGGTGTGGTGTAGTCTATGCTGGTGAAGTGCAGATTAAGTAGTCCAAAGACTTTTCTAATTGGTTGTTTTATTTTCTACATACATGCTCAAGAATACTGTAGAATCAAGGAAAGTTTAAGTTTGATGGCACAAATCTCCTTAGCTGGTAAATACTTAAAAAAATGTTTGTTATGGATAGAAATCTTCACAAAGATAATTTGAAAAGAAAAAAATAAATACATCGGGACATTTTATTGCATTTATTAAACAATTAATGTTTGTTTTTTTGTTGTACAAGTATTAGATTTGACATTTAATTAGTTAAATTAATAATAATTATTGTTTTTATTATAGAAATAGTAGTACAAATGTATTTTATACAAATTACAATTTCACAAATTAAATGTAAAAAAAAACTACAATTTGAAAAAATATATGATAATAAAATAAACATTAAGGGCCCTATTTTAACTATTTAGGTGCAAAGTCCAAAGCGCAGGACGCAAAAGCATTAAGGGCGTGTCAGAATCCACTTTTGCTATTTTAAGGACGAAAAATTCAGCTTTGCGCCGCTGCACATGGTTTAACAGGATTGAGCTTATTCTCTTAATGAGTTATGGGTGTGTTTTAAGAATAAACCAATTAGAGTCTCATCTCTCACTCCCTTTAAGAGTCATTTGTGTCGCGCCATAGCGCATTTGCTATTTACATGGTAGACTTTGTAAGTGGAATAACTGAGCACTTCACTAGCGAGAAAACACTTAAACAGAGCATTTGCAGCATGAGAATGAGCCTCCTCATTCTTTACTTTCACTATAGGAAAGGTGTTGTTTGCACAGACATCTATTAGACTACATAATTAACTTTGTTTGTTAAGCGCAAAGATTTGTTTCAAAACTGTTTCTAAATTCAGTTCTAATTTCCAGCAAACAAATAAATGAACAGTAATAACGAAGTGTGTCAAAAAACTGTGACATTTTCAAGTACACATGCTATGACCCAACAGGTGGGCAAATCTAAGAGTGTTTTTAATAAAACAGATATAAATATGCATGTAATAAATACTACTACTAATAATTATAACATTATACAAAAACAAATTGTCATGAACAAACTGAAAAAGCCCACCCGAGATTAAGAAGGCATGAAAGCAGTGGTGTTTATATTTCTGTGGAAAATAATAATTTTTGTAATATTTTAATCCTTTAATTATTTTTCATTTGTAAAGATATTTGCGTATTGCTGTACATCCTGTGTGTATTAAGCAATGTTTAAGTGAGGCGCACATCTAACGCGCTTTGCACTGGACTTTAGACCTCCTCTTAGCTGGTCTATTGAACAGTCTATTTTAGTTTCTCAAAATAGCAACGCGCCAGCAATGCGCCTTAACACACTTCCTTTTTTAGACCAGAACGCATATGGGCACACATATGAGTGCAAATGCATTTGCTATTTAAGCAGCGTGGTGAAAAACGTCAAAATGACACTTGCGTCACCTAAAACTAGCAAACAACATTTGCTTGGCTTTCGCCGCATTGCGCTGGGTGTATGATAGGGCCTTAAGAATTAACAATTCATTTCAAACAATAAAATTAGATCTGTAAACAATGTCACATAAAAAATGTCACATAAAAACATTCACATTGTATGGTTAGAATTCAATGTACTTCAGCCTCCACGTGCTAAAAGAAGGCAGTGGTTGTAATTATATGAACTGATCAATGTTACTGATTGGACCAGGATTGACTAGCATTTCTTTGATTAAATTAGTTTCGTCCAGCCTCAAGCAACCAAACAACAGAAGCGATAATCACCCTCCACACTCACTGTCAAGCCACAAGGCACATCTTTTACTCAGCCTGGGCTAAATTATCAATGTCTGCTAGGTCTTGGAGGTTTTCTTGCAGAAGAAGGAACATATGTTTAAACACAACAACAAACCCACATGCCTCCCCACACACACCGGATACAGAGGAAACGCTGGCACTATCGTGGCCAACAGCCTGGCGTTCAGCAGCCTGCGGAGGCTGGAGAGGACAAATTAAGCAGCACTATGTAGAGCCTGTTCACACTGACATATATGAAGAGACACAGTGCTAATAGAGGGCAGGAGTGCCTTCACAGCTAATGAGAACAGTAGAGAAACACTTACTACACATAAAGAAAAATACTCGTTAGAGGCAGACTGGCCATAGGGAGCACCGGGACATCTCCCGGTGGCATGGCGGTCAATCTGACCTGCCACCATGACTCTGGCCTGCTGCCTCCCTGCTTTTGACCTACCAATCACACACCCCACCAATCGTGCATCACCCCAACACTCACCCATCCACCCCCAAACCCGCTTTTCACTTGCTGATCACACTTACCCTCACCACTGATCGCACTTTTTTAACCAATTCCTGTTTAACGGAGAGATTTTTTCTAACACATTTCTAAACATAATAGTTTTAATAACTAATTTCTAATAACTGATTTATTTTATATTTGCCGTGATAAAAGTAAAATATTTTTTACTAGATATTTTTTCAAGACACTTCTATTAAGCTTAAAGTGTCATTTAGAGGCTTAACTAGGTTCATTAGGTTAACTAGGCAGTTAGGGTAATTAGGCAAGTTATTTTATACAATGGTTTGTTCTGAAGACTATTAAAAAAATATATAGCTTAAGGGGCTAATAATTTTGACCATATAATGTTTTTTTTATAATTTTTTTATTATTAAATTATTATTTACTGCTTTTATTCTAGCCGAAATAAAACAAATACGACTTTCTACAGAAAAGAAAATATTGAAAATATTATCAGACATACTGTGAAAATGTCTTTGGTCTGTTAAACATCGTTTGGGAAATATTTAAAAAAAGAAAAAATTCAAAGGGGGCTAATAATTTTGACTTCAACTGTATATGTCTCTGAAATATATATGACATTTATTTGTCATACACATATAAGTTGCATACCTTTCTGGCATATATATGGACGTATATGTTTCTGAAATATATGGGGCATATTTGTTTATGGCATATATGTGGGCTTATATGTTTCTGAAATATATGAGACATATATCTGCTATACATGTAGAGGGCATATATGTTTTGACATATATGGGAAATATATGTTTCTGGCATATATGTTGACATATGTTTCTGACATTTATGGGACATATATGTGTTTTGCATATATCGACATATATGTTTCTGGCATAAATGGGACATATATGTTTCTGGCATAAATGGGACATGTATGATTCTGACATATATAGAACATATTTGTTTCTGGCATATATGGGACATATTTGCATCTGGCTTGTATATGGACAAATGTGTTTCTGGCATATATGTGCATATATATGTTTCTGACATATATGGGACATATATGTGTTTTACATATATGGACATATATGTTTCTGGCATATATGTGGACATATTTGCATCTGGCTTGTATATGGACAAATATGTTTCTGGCATATATGTGGACATATGTTTTCTGACATATATAGGACATATACGTTTCTGACATATACGGTATGTGGACATATGTGTTATACATGCAGGAGACATATGTTTCTGACATATATGGAACAAATATGTTTCTGGTATATATGTAGACATATTTTTGTCTGACATATATGGGACATATGTGTTATACATGCAGAAGATATATATGTTTCTGACATATATGTAGACATTTTGTTCTGAAATATATATGGCATATTTGATTCTGGCATATATGTGGGTTTATATGTTTCTGACACATTTGAGACATTTATTTGTTGTACATATATGGGACATATGTGTTTCTGGCATATATGTGGACATATATGTTTCTGACGCATATGGACATTGTAAATACATATGAGCAAGTCCATGCAAATGTCGACTTGCCATGAAAAAACTTTATTTTTTTACCAAAACAGAGAAACCGTTTTCACATTTTTGTGTAAGCAAGTATTTTAGAGTACTTTAAAAATACTCATAAATGTATCTTTAAGTGTTTAAAACTATTATATTTAATTTGCCAAAATCACACAAGTGGCAATTTCACATCTGTCACATCCATAACGGAAAAGAGTCACTTCCATAACGATACTTTTTCCTCATAAATGCAAAAATATTTAATAAAATAAAATCAATCATGTTTGCTCTTAAGTGAGCCGACTCGTATCTGTTGGATTAGCATTGTTTCTTTTGGGTTGTGCAGTATAATTGACAGAATTTCTACAAAGTATGTTGTATACTGTAAACTCACAAACTTTTTTTGTCACATCCATAACGCATGTTTATTTGCCTCATTGAAAGTATGAAAAATGTTTACAGATTGATATTTTTCTGTGGTTCTTTAACTCTGTGGTTAGTTGTTTTGGAAAATATAAACAGATGTGTCAATATAATGTTAACATATACTTTCTATGTGAATTTATGTTTTGAGTTTTTACTGCAAATGTCACATCCATAACGCTGGAATTGCTCATATACTGATCATGAAAGACATAAAAGACATCTAATAGACATCCAAACTTATTGGCTAAAACAAAGAGTATCAAAGTATAAATTTGAGCTGTAAGTGAGCATCTTTATGGACGATTAGAGGTCAAATATGGACACTTTTTAACCTAATAGTCTGGTTTGTCCATATTTAATAACATTTAATAACATAATAACAATAACGTTCACTTTGCTAAACTGTACAGTTAAATTTTCAGCATCAAAAGTTGACAGAGCAGGGATCAAGGTCCCATAATGCAATTCACAACTGTGAATAATCGAAAAACACTTGTGAATCACAAAATTCATTCATTCATTTTCTTTTCGGCTTAGTCCCTTTATTAATCAGGGGTCGCCACAGCGGAATAAACTGGCAAATTATCCAGTATATGTTTAACGCAGCGGATGCCCTTCCAGCCGCAACCCAACACTGAGGAACATCCATACACTTGCATTCACACACACATACACTACGACCAATTAAGCTCATTCAATTCACCTATAGCACATGTCTTTGGACTGTAGGGGAAGCCGGAGCACCTGAAAGAATCCCACGCGAACACGGGGAGAACATGCAAAGTCCACACAGAAATGCCAACTGACCCAGCCGGTGCTTGAACCAGTGACCTTCTTGCTGTGAAGCGATTGCGCTGCCCACTGCGTCACTGTGATGCCCAATCACAAAATAAGGATCCTGTTAAATAACTAAGATTTAATTAATTAGGATTTTTTTACAGTGCAATGTTGGGTTACGTCAACCGAACAATTACTACAGTGTTGTTTCTGAGCTTGAAGTCAGCAACTTTCAGATGTTTCAATCTCTGGACATAGTGCAAAACGGAAGGTAAGAAAGAAAATAAAGGTTACATTTGCCATTTGTTAAGCAAAGTCATAACAGTTCACCATAGCAATTGAACCTTTTTAGAGCCACAATCGGCTCCTTTTATCGCGTGATGTCTCTGTCTGTGACACTTTTAGCTCAACAATTCACCGAGCCACTGTGTCTCTTTCACTCCTTTATCCCCTAGCTAAGATTTGATCATTTCATCTGTGTCATGGTTAGCAGAGAGCTTATCCACACAGTCTGATCTCCCAACAAATCCTGAGCTTTTCTACCGAACGATACGAGCAATCTGACAGGGCAAAGACTTTAGTGAGAGCAAGAACATGTGATACTCCAGTCCGCAGATATGGTTTCTTTTGAAAGAGCGCCATCAAAACTAAATCACAGACCTTCTGTTCTCTGCTTCGTTTCTTATGTTTCTGACTGTCAGATGTGAAAAAAAATATATAGGTTATCAGTCTTGCTGTGTTGTGAGTCATTTTTGAAAAGGGCAGCAATGTTTCATATACTTTAGAAAAGGGCTGCGGATGTTACTTTGATTTCTCATGAATGTCTAATTCTCCTTTAGGGAAGTTCTGATTAGTCTAATGTCTTGTTCTGTTGAGAGAAACATTGTGTTGCCTAGAGCACAGCACCAGTAAAACTTCCATTTCCCCAAAGGAAAATGGATTTTTTAACAACAGTTGATAACTTTTAAAGCTGTTGTGAGATTGTGTGTTTGTGTGTTGTCTGTTGTGTATTGTGTGTGTTTGTGTGCTTGCTGAACGGATATGTTGAACACACTCTCTTCAAATTATGTTGAACACACTCTCTTCAAATTATGTTGAACACACTCTCTTCAAATAAATTCAGCTTTTTTTAAAGCAATTATTTTTCACAAATTTAAGTGGATTGCAAAAGAAAACAAAATATTCTTACAGCTTATTTTAAACAAAAAGTTTAAACAAATTACACTGTAAACCCTAATAAGTTGAGACTATTCAAATGATTTGAGTAGAGTGATTTCCTCAGTTCGTTTGAGTAATGGGAAATCAACAACTCAATTAATTAAGTTGACAAAATGTGGTCTCTTTATTAAATTATTTAAATGTTTCATTACAGA
Source organism: Danio tinwini (assembly GCA_903798205.1). Lineage (NCBI taxonomy): Eukaryota > Metazoa > Chordata > Actinopteri > Cypriniformes > Danionidae > Danio > Danio tinwini. Next base: position 10,801,247 of record CAIGQZ010032545.1, on the reverse strand, counting down.
TAACTTAAATGTTTAGGTACAGATAACTTAAAATGGCTAAAAGACTAAACTTCCAAAATTTGTTTCCACTGAGTGGTACGGTTCGTTTCGATATGCTTTTATGGCCATTTCCACTGTCAAAAGGCGTATCGAACCGAACCGTACCGTACCCCTTTTTCGGCACCCTTTCGAAAGGATACCAAACACGAGAAAGGGTACCAAAAGGCGAAGCTAGACGCGCAGCTGAACGCTACTGGTTTACAGAGATACGTCATTCGCTCACGCAACAAGCCAGAATGAAAACAAAGAAGCAGCCATGTTTCATTACACAACCGAGAGATTACAGCATAATTATATATACATATAATAACGAGCCCTGGTTGACCCGGGCTCAAATGAACCTTGTCGTTGTCTTGATGAACAGCCACAAAGCCAAAAAGAAGAGCAGATTTTACCCTGTGCTCCATAGTTTTTTATGAGCCAGTCTGAAGCGCGAGCGGCTTCGATTTCTTGCTTGGGCTCCCAGCGCGTCTATATTTGAAATAACAAACTTCTTGAGCTGATGATAATATCGTGCGCTTGATTATTGACGTGCTTTTGAAACCTGATCCTGTCAGAAACTGACAAACGCGAGAGTGACGCACAAAAACACAAAAGGAGAAGCCGGAAAAAAGGAGCACATTATTTTTTCAGCAAACGTTAACAAACTGCCATGTTTAAGCATTATTATCACCTTTTGGACTATTATTAACTCGGAATGATGGAATTACATTCTAACAAGAGGCTACACATGCTGCTGAAGATTAAAGACACATTTAATCATGAGAGGTTTGCACTGACTATGGGCTCTATTTCCTGCTGTTTTGAAGCTAAATAAGGACTAAATGTGTGCTGTGTGTAGTTTTTCTGTAAGTGGTAACATACTGGAGACTGTAAGGGTCTGTATGTGTTTTTATTATATGTTGCATTTATTTATTTATTTTATATAATTGCAGACGTTACAGTAGGCTATTTTGCACTGTCATTGATCTGCAGTTATAATCAACTCATGTTCATAGAAAAGTTAGTAATAAACATTTATACAGAAGTATTTATGTGTGTAAAGCATCTGTTTTGTGAAAAGTGCTTCTCATATGATATGTGAGCGACCCGTACAGCTTTACTTTAGACATTTTTTCGAGTGAAAATGACGTCAACTGCAACTTTCTGTCGTACACCACGCCCACCCAAAGGGTACCATTGGTACCCATTTAGAAGTGGAAACGCAAGCCTGATAAAGGTGACCCATACCAACACGTACCATACTGTACCAGTCAGTGGAAACGAGCCATTATATTCTTTACTGGGTTCAGTAAAGGCCCGTTTCCACTGAGTGGTACGGTATAGGTCGGTACGGGTCGGTACGCTTTTATGGCCGTTTCCACTGTCAAAAGCGTACCGAACCGATCCGTACCGTACTACTTTTTCAGCACCCTTTCGAAAGGGTACCAAAGACGAGAAAGGGTACCCAAAGGTGGAGCTACACGCGCAGCTGAACGCTGATTGGTTTACATAGATACGTCACGATCTCGTAGAGCTAGCCAGAATCAAAACAATGGAGCCGCCATGTTTTTAAATGCACAGCCGAGACAACTATATGCATTTAATAACGATACATGGATGACCAGGGCTCAAAACAAACCTTGTCGTTGCCTTGATGAACAACCACAAAGCCAAGAATCTGCCGTGTCCTGTTGTTTTTTTACGAGGCCGTCTAAAAGTGCGAGCGGTTTTTCCCTTTCTCCAGGGAGCCCGCGTTCGCGTCTAGATTTGATATAACAAACTTCTTGAGCTGATAATAATAACGTGCGTGTGTGATTAATGAAGTGTCTTCGACATCTGATCCATTCAGAAAGAAAAGGACAAACGCGAGAGTGAAGCGCAGAAAAAAAGGAGAAGCCCGACAGGATTACAAGGATTGCCGAACTCAAATAAGGACTTAATGTATGCTGTGTGTCGTTTATCTGTAATTGGTAACATATCGGAGACTGTAAGGGTCTGTATGTGTTCATATATGTTGCATTTATTTATTTATTTTATATAATTGCAGACGTTACAGTAGGTTGTAACACTGTCATTGATCTGCAGTTATAATCAAATCATGTTCATAGAAATATTAGTAATAAACATTTATAAACAAGTATTAATATGTTTAAAGCATCTGTTTTGTTAGAAGAGCTTCTCATATAATGTGAACGAACTGTACAGCTTTACTGTAGACATCTATTCGAGCGAGAATGACATCGACTGAAACTCTCTGTAGTACACCACGCCCACCAAAAGGGTACCCTTTGTAATGGAAACGCAAGCTTGATAAAGGTGACCCGTACCGACCCGAACCGTACCGTACTGTACCACTCAGTGGAAACGAGCCATAAGGGCCTCTGTCCTGCTGCACTTCAGCAAAATTCAGCATCACAAGAAAAATGACCACCTTGTGTCATATAGGATATATAGACCAATCAGCTCGATTGTCAAGGCAGAGTTTCAAGCTCAATCAATTATTTTAAGCAGAGACATGGTGAATCGTTTAAAGAAACTAAAATGTTAATTGAAAGTTTTTTGCTGCCTAATGAGTAAGTTAAACACACCTGTTTTTAGTGTTGATGCCAAAACTAGGTATTTTAAGTAATGTCAAGTTATATTAACTTAATATCTTTAGTAATGATAACAGCGGGGTTTACAGTGTAGTAATGCAATTTTTTAAGTGTAGTACCAGAATGTGTGCAGAAAACTACATTAAATGCAAGAAAATTTCACCAATTAGAGAATCTCAGGAAGCAAATTGCTCCAAATTTGGTCTTTAGCTCCGCCCACTATTATAAAGCACCATTAATTATTTCCTATTTTGTTATGGTTTATATAATGCTTGTTACATTATATTCCAGTTGTTTTCACAATTATTGCTTTCGGTGTAAATAGCCTTTATGATTCATTTTTAGGTAATTAGTAGTGACTATAAATTCCATGCAAGTACTGTATATAGTAGGTATGTAGTTAATGAATGTATGTATTACTCCTTATGTTGAATTCAGACTGCATGATTTTCAAAGTATTCGTGTCACAGATGTATTCACACTGCATGACTATCTGGGGTAGCATTCTGTCGCTGCAAGACGGATCGGCGACAGGGGGTTTCACACTGCATGACTTTACAATATGAAGAATCGCCGACAACCTTGCTCAAACTATGTTTTACAACCAAACACTCGCGAGAAGTGACATGGAAACAACACAAGGTCACGTAGTATATCTTTTGTTATTAACTACATAATGAGAAAGAAGCCTTTAGTGGGGTAGAAAATGTGCTTATTTTGCTCACCTGGCTTTGAAGGGAATAAGCAATTTCCTCTCAACCTTTTTTCTTTTTTGACCCGGTTGTGCTATTGCTCAGATGACACGTCAAACAGACATGGGTGCTGCTCCTAAACATCCACTAGTTATTACTCCATTTCTTAGGACCAAAACGACCGAAAAGAAGCCCTTTCAACATGCCTCTTAACCTCCGGCTGGCCTGCGAACGGATGCTGAGTGGATGCTGCTCTCTCATTGGCTATAGGTAATCACCAATGCTATTTTCAAAACACATTTCACACGCCATGATTTTGAATCGCCGAAAGGTCTAGATATTTAGCATGCCAAATATTTTCTGTGACTCATCTGTGATTCTCTCAGATTGCGTCTTTGATAGTTCACAGAATGAGCACCGTGATTTCAGGCATTTGTCAGCAATTTCTTAAAACTTGTTGCTTAGTCAAAATCAGGGCTAAAGTCATGCAGTTTAAACTCGACATTAAATAAATAATTACAATCTAGAAATAACTTGTAAAAAATGTAGCCAATAACCCATTTTTTTACCTTGCCATAAAACATTTCAGCACAGCATGTGGTACTGATTATTGTGTTTAATTATTTAAAGGGTTTAACTATTAAGAACATTATATATATATA
>CAIGQZ010032545.1:10759714-10792278 GCA_903798205.1 Danio tinwini | reverse complement strand
TGGCATGTAGATGCATTAAAAGAACTATCAAAACAGTAATACCCTTTTTTAAATATAATTATATAACTTTTTTGGTAAATATATAAGACCAAGCCCTCTATAAGTGGCAACAAAACTTGTCATTTTGTCATGCACATCAAATAGATTATATAAAAACATATGGGATAAATAAGAAAAAAATAGAATGGGGACTTTTAATACTTAGTTTCATATTGAACAAACACAGATCAAAAGACATGAATAAGATACATCTAGATGCTTGAAATTCTTTTTTTTTTTTTTTTTTTAAACATTGCAGTTTGAAATGTCAATATTAAGTGAAAATCTGCAGATCTGATTGAATGTGCCAAGGTCATTACACTTAAAAAAATATTCATTAAGAAAAAATGTTAACATATTTAAAAAGAATGTATTTCTAAAGAATAACATTATTTTTATTTTTTTTAAAATGTATGAAGTATTAAAAACAATAGGTGAGAAATGCATGATTACAAGGTCTACATTTCTCTCAAACCTTCTTTTAAACTAGATTGTTAAAATATTCCTTTTTTTGTCATTGACCCAATGTAAATACTCTGGATAATAAAAGCTAATCTTATTGGCTCAATTGTTTCATAATGCATTGCCGCCGAAGCTGTTGGTGGCTCAAGATTTCATGCAACATGAAATCATCGTCACCACTTTCTCTAACCAGTCATTGCTTTCCTTTAGGACATGTGGCAGCATCAACACAAATAAATCAACAACTCATTAAAATTCTGCACATGTATCCAGCTTTAATTTCCACATTGGATGCCAAATGAAGCCATAAATGAAAAAATACTTCATATGTAAGCTTTTTTTTTCTTCTGTTCTTAAAATAAGCAGAAACAACCAAACATGCTTATAGATTACTTGCACAATACTCTGATTTCAGCTCGCAATTACAATCTGAGCAAACACAGGACGAGTTTCAAATCAAAAGCAAACAGAAGCTTTATATCACAGTACTTACACAATATCAATCGTGGATTTCAAAATAGATTATGTAGAAATAGCAGCTAATAATACAATCTCTACGCTCGCAAATTGGAAATGTCTTTTTGGGCAACACCAATTCGAGCATCAGTTCAAAGAGGAAATCCAATCCTGGCACAGAAACAAGACTTGAACACTTCAGCGATCAACAATTGAGGAAAATCTCATAGGCTAAGCATTACACATTAGCTCTTTCAAGTGTCTCTTTACATTGATAAATTAAACGCAAGTCTAAAAACATCAAATGATAGGAAATCAAAATCCGAATAACCACATCTGTAGTCTCATATTCATAGTACAAAAAAAAAGAAATTCAATCCAACATATCTTGCTTCAAAACTGCATTCTTCTCAGAGCAACAACAAAACACTTCAGAAAGTAGTTAGACTTAATGGCGGATGAAAATAACACAGGGTTTACGTTTCGACTAAAAATGTCATGGTGAATCAGAAAACGATGATTTACAACAAAAGAATTCACACTGATGTTCAATAATAAATGTCTCTGCATAAATATGAGGCATTAAAACACATAGAATAGCGCTTGCTAAACAACAAAGTGCTTTGAGAGTACTCTTCAGCTCTTCCGCTCTCCTCCGGGAAGGATATGGTCTGTTTATAGATGATTTATGGTTATATCTGTGTACTCGCTTCAACAGAAAGCATGGTCTCTGTTCTGCGTAGAAGGTGTTTGTTGCACTGCACATAAAAAAAATGAATAACTACACCTGACAAATGGATGCCTGACTCGGCTGGGCTGTAAATGGGGTCTAAAAAGCTCAGACATACCGCTGGGCATGCTGTTTATTTGGGCTGGAACAAATGGCGAGGCATTATGTGTCTTCAGTGATGGCAAATGTCTTGTGCTGGCTGTGGGAAAAACACAAGTGTGTCATGACGCTTTGGGCTTTGTTGTTGGACGAAAGCATTTTAAATGGATCTTGTGCCCTATAGCGTGCTGAATGTTTTTATGGGACAACTTGAAGGCTGTGCTTTAAAAGCAGGATGAGGTTTGTTTGTTTCTCATTCCTTCGTGCTCAAAGACACAAAGTAGGCTGAAATGTGTTGTGTTAAGAGAAGACAGATCCTTCAGCTAAGGCTGCACTATTAATTAAATTCTAATTGAAACTGCGATATGGTCTTGCGTGATTATTAAAAGGCTGCTATTTAATTAAATATGCCGTTTCAAAGTGAAAGAGTCACACTGGTTTGTGTGTCTTATTTTTTTTCTCTCTCACTTGGTTCATATTAGGGTCAACTGCTTTAGTTTTTTTTTTAGGGTGTTCACACTTGTAGTTTGGCTCTCTCTATTGTTTTAAACTGGAGTAAAAAGGCAGACAGACAAACTTAAAGATACAAAAATTAAATAAATAAATATATTTTTATGAAGTAGGTATATATTGCAGCTTCTTGTCTAAACATGCTTGTATGTGCACACATGTGATGACATCAGAATTCGTAAAGAGCTTATAAAACTTGCAAAGGAAAAAAGCAGCAGGAATTCACAATTGAGATCTGCTGCAAACAGATGCATGTGTGATGACTGTATTAAAATGTAATGGGCAACATAGCTTCTATGGAAGAAAAAAAAAAAAAGGTGTCATCATTCTGTCCTATTCCACTTCCTGTTTTTGGTTAATTTAGATGTCTTTGGTTTATATTTCCATCAAACCACACCAGAATTAGATTGGAAGTACACATCTTCACTGCAAAAAATGCTTTACTTACTTTGAGTTTTTAGGGTCTATTTTAATGATAAAGGCGCAAAGTCTAAAGCACATGACGCAAAAGCATTAAGGGCATGTCTGAATCTACTTTTGCTCTTTTAAGAACAGAAAAATACGCTCTGCGCCTTGGCGCATGGTCTAACAGGGTTGTGCTTATTCTCTTAATGAGTTATGGGTGTGTTTTGTGCATAACGTGCATTAAACCAATCAAAGTCTCATCTCCCATTCCCTTTAAGACTGTGCACTGGACTTTCAGCTACTTTTTTTGAGCTGGTCAATTGCGCAGTCTATTTTAGTTCCTTAAAATATCAACGTGCCCACAGTGCGCCATAACACACCTCCTTTATAGACCAGAAAACCCATGAGTCCAACAAGACCCAAATGGATTTGCTATTCAAACAACATGGTGCAACGTAGGAAAATTAAGCTTGCGCTGGTTTGAAAATAACAACAAATCGCCCCAAACACGTCCTGTGCCTTATTGCACCGGGTGTATGATAGGGCCCTTTGTCTCGTTTCTTGTCTAAATATGTCAAAATTCTTAAATCAAGAAGAATTTTCTTGACAAGCAAAATAAGCATTGTTTTGTTTTCAGAAATACAAAAATTTTACGTTTGAGTTTTTTTTTCCCAAAACAAGCAAAGTAATCTACCAATTGGGTATGTGAAATAATCTTATTTCAAAATTAAATTAATATTTCGACCCTCAGCCTTAGCTTAGCTTATCTAGAAAATGCTTCTAAAACTCTTTTTTTTTTTTTAAGTTTTTTTGGATATTTTGTTTAGTTTTTTTCTATCATGTATTAACACTAAGAATCTTATTTAATTTATGTTTTCATTTGTTTGTTGTTTTTAATTGTATATTTATTATTGAAATGTTCTTGCCATGAAAATAGCTTTGGTTGCTGACATGGCATTAAATAAAAAATACATTACATTACATTCTAGAAACAAAAAGCATTTTTTGCAGTGTTCACACCACACATATGAACCGCACTAATGCTGGGTTCATACCAATTGCAAGTTTTAAGTGGATCAATTTCTGGTAGAAATGCAAATGACTTGGAATGCACTGCTTGTTTGTCACAAAAGCATAGAAATTGCCTCAATTCCATCTTCTGTATGAGTTAAAAATTTTAACTTGAGCATAAGATTTGCATAAGGCAAAAACATGCCACAAGTAATGTAGAGCGAGTGACGTGATGCTTCTCATATGGTGTGAACCCAGCATTATAAAGTCAATGCACATGTGCAAATAGAGACAAATTTCCAAAAGATGGTGCGAATGATGCAGAATCCAACCAAACCAAAAGTGTGAACACCGTATAAAGGACTCAAGTGTGAAGTCACAATCTAATGGAAGTAGTGACAGATATGAAATATCGTTCTATTTATACCGTGACATTTTAATGAAACAGATTATTGGAAAAAACATGTATGGTGGAAACGTGCTTCTGTCCATCTGTTGTTTAATTGGATGATGTGAATGCAAGCTTGTCAGTTGTTAAAAAGAGCCAGGCTTTAAGCAGACAAAATAATAGAAGTCTGATTTGCGTCCCTAGAGATAACTTCAATTAATGGAACCACTGATAAAAATAAAGAGCCTTTATTTTTAGGAATTTACCTCACTGTAGGGACAGAAAGACTATTGTTACTTCCCTTTCTTGATGACTTTAAGTTAGTTGTGAATTTTCTGTTCTATGGTTGCTGCTTCAGTATTTAGATATATTATAAATATATTTTATGATCATTAATATTAATTCATTTCTCATTACTCTGTTGTGGCTGGAAAGGCATTCACTGCGTAAAACATATGCTGGAATAGTTGGTGGTTCATTCCGCTATGATGACCTCTGAAATAGAGACTAAGCCAAGGGAAAAAGAATGAATGAATAATAATAATTCACTCACTTTCTTTTAACGTCTCCTTTGCTTCATTAGGGGTTACCACGATGGAATAAACCACCAATTACTCTGGCATACGTTTTACACAGCAGATTCTGCAACCCAAGAGAGTACAAGCCTCAGTTCTAGGAAACACCCACACAATCTCTCATTCACAGACTATTATTTGTGTGACAACTTTATCAACAAAAGTTTATCCAATTCACCTATACTACATGTCTTTGGACTATGGGGTAAACCTGAGCTCCCAGAAAAACTCCACACAAATATGGATAGAACAAGTAAATTCCACACATAAAGGCATCCTGGTCCAGTCGGGAACCGATTCTCCGTCGTTAATATTAATTAGAAGTTTATATTATATATTTAGATCTATAATAGAACTTTACATTACTATGCAGCAACAATAGGATATTAAAATTATAGTTAAATGTTTTGTCCGAATAACCACAATATGATATTTTGAACACATCAAGCATCCCAAGTGAGGAGGCATGTGATGCTGTTGCTGACAGCCAAATGGTTCCACTTGCAAATCACGAGAATAGAGAGTGTTTTGTCACCTTCACTGGAGAGAGAGAACAACGCCTGTGAGTACATACAAGTTTCCAATTTCAAGATCTGGCTTAGAAATGGACAACCAGGCTCAACCCCACCACTTCAACGTAATATATACAGTATAGTGGAATGATCTATAAAACACTGTGACTGAGCTCTGCATCATTCTGTTCAGCTTCCCCCAGAGTGGATGTGAATTCACCGGACACTCGTTGTGTCTGCTGTGTGTTGCTCATGTCAGCGATAATATCCTGAGCACTATTACCGCTTTCCTCCATTATTTTCCCATTATCGTTAATCTTGCCCATGTCCACATTCTCCACTGTAGGCATCTCCGAGGTTTTCGATTCATCTACATCGCAATTTGCGCATGCATTTTTCTTGATGCTCGGATTAATCTCATTTTCAGCAGCATTGCTAATCTGCCTGTCTGTATTTTCTGTCTTGTTCTCAATACCTTTGTTTTGTTTTTGTACTGGAGTGACTGAACCGATTTTCTTAGGAGTGTCTCTGGTGCCGTTGCTGCAGATTCGCGGGTCTCTTCCTAGGCTGTATCCGCTCTGGAGCATGGAGAGCGTCCGCTGATGCCCATCTTCCCTACGGCAGCGGTACAGTCCGCGGAAGGCAGAGCGAAACTTCTGGGACATCAGATTGTAAACAACAGGGTTGATGGCGCTGTTGGCGTAAATGCAGGTTCTGCAGAAGAGAATGAACCAGGAATCCAGGTATGGCGTGCTGACGAAGGAGTTGATAAGGACCAGGGTCCTGTAGGGCATCCAGAGCAGGGTGAAAAGCACAACCACCACTGCCAACATCTTGGTGACCTGAAAAAAAAATGACAGCATGTTCATTTATGGGTGAACTTCTCGTTAAAGAAGTTGCTTATATTTTAGCTGATTTATTTGGGGCTTTGCTGTGAATTAAAGACATGAATGTTGTAAATAATATTCAATCTCTCGCACAGGCTGATCTGTTTGATTTGGAAGGCCAAATTTATCATCAGGTACTATTAAGCCCAGTGTCATTACTAATCAAGTCCCTGCTAGGAATCAGGTCTCAAGTAGGACCCAGTGTGATCCTATTGGTCCCACTGGAGTTTTAATTGGTAGAATTTGTAGCACCTGATTACAATTCCTGTGAAATCTTGTTTTAATTATGTAATTTAAAAAGTGTTATAATGACTGTTAATGTGTTTAAAATGTAGTCTTTCATTGACTAATGACTAGGCAACTAAAGGAATAGGCAACAGATATATTTTTATAATTTATTTACTGCTATTATGAAGTTTAAAAATTGCAAGAACTTACATTTACATACACATTATATATATTGATAAATATTTTAATATATAAATTGTAAATTATTTATGAATTTCATTTATTCAAAAATGTTGTAGAAGCATGAGTATTTGAAATATAATGACTGTAATAACTTCATTCATTAATTTTCTTTTCAGCTTAGTCCCTACTGTAATAAGTATATAAATATACTTTTTGTTTTTATTTGTTACTATTTAGAGATAATAAATTACAGAAAAACAACAACAGGAAGAATTAGAATAAAACTAAATTAAAATGCTACACTCAGAGAAATAAAGGTATAAAACCTATCACTGAGGTGGTACCTTTTCAAAAGGTACACTTTAGTATCTCAAATGTGCACATTGGTACCTTAAAAGTACAATTTTGTACCTTAAGGGTACACTTTTGTATGCTTAGGGTACTGTCACAATCACCAGCTAATCCTTGTAGATCGCTGGTCATGTAAAACGCCATGGAACTACAAATCCACCATTATATGGACAACAGATCCAGTCATGCACCGCTCACACACACCTGTTCCGGATTCCACTGATTGCACACACACACAAAGCCTGGGGATAGTTACGTCATACACACATCAGTGCTGAGTCTTGTTTATCTGTTATTGTGAACTTTATGCCACGTTTGCCTGGCCTTGCCTTGCTTGACCCTTGCATTGTTTTGTTTGTTTTGTTTATGTTGTTAGCTGCTAGGGTCGACCATTCGCCTGCTTATTGACCAATCTTTTGGATTGCCTGCATGTTACCGTTTGTTCCTGATTGTGATCATTGCCTGCCTGACCATTCTCTCATAATAAAACTTGCATTTGGATCCACACTCTGTTGTCTGCGTCTCTTCACATGACAGGTACTATGAGGTACACATTTTTAGGTACACACTTTATAAGTATTAATATATGAAGGTACATATGTGGCCCTGACTGTATGGTACAAAAGTTTACCTTTTGAAGAGGTTCCACCCCAGTGACAGGTTTTGTAACTTTATTTCTGAAGGTTTAGCCAAACATTACAATATTTGTGCGTTACTTATTGGGAACTATAGAGGGGGCATGTCATGATTATGCCAAGTACAATGCGATCTTGAATTAACATCTATGTTGATCCTGGAACATAATTTTTGTTCAAAAATGTAATCTATACCTGCTTCCTACCCCTAAACCCAACCATAACTGTAAACTATTCCCAAAATCAGAGGGGAATAATAGTTGGATAACAATCATGTAGAAGTGCATAAACCTAACCATAAGCCTAAACTTAACATAAACGATGAACATATCCCTTAATTCAGATTGGTTGATTGGAATGTTGTTCCAGGATCAACATAGATGTTAATCCAGGAACATGTCCTACTTGGTGAAATCAGGTTGGCCTATAGAGAAGGGGATTGGCCAATATCAAAGGACTGACGGTGATTAAAACTGATGTAAAAGAACTAGCAGTAATGACAAATGACTGTGTTGTTGTCTTATGTCAGATGCATCTGGTCCCATCTTGCCCAAAAAACTGAATGAAAGCACACCAAATGGACGACAGCAGATGTACATATCCACCTGTTTGAGAGAATGTATCTTTCCACACCTGAAGGTGGCAGTATCTGTGCTGTCATACCACAAAGGGAAACCAGAACTAGTGCTGCACACATACAAACAAAGCAGCGTTTACATAGCTTTTTCTCAGTACTTCCTGCTCTCCACAAAGGGATTCTCTAATGCAAATATTTCTAAAAATCTGATTAGTCATATAGTTTGCACATATTATATTATTATAATATAATATAATATTATATTATATAGAAATGCAACAAAATGACAGCCTGTTTCTTTATGTTACCTCTCGCTTTGTGTCGTTTGCTTAGCTTCATCATTTCAGTTTTCTCACATTGATTCATAGCTGAACAGCCAAAGACAGCAAAAGCCAATTTTCCATGCTGAATTGGGCTAACTGTCTCCAACATAAGCCTGACGAGGGGTGACATGTGGAGCACACCAAAGAAACTAACCTGACAGACACTCACGTACGGCCCGATCCTGCCCAACGGCTGACTGTTGGCTTGGTGTGTCATGGTCTTTAACTTTGTTTTGCCAACATATATATTTTTTGACTCTTAAAGAACCAGTAGCCATTACATTGCATTTTTTAAATAACCAAAGGATCATAGTTTTCAGCTAAAATAAATCTTCTTTAATGTTCTGCTGAAGAAGAAAAAAGTAATTTATCTTGCATGGCCAGAGGGAGAATAAATTAACAGCAAATTATCATTTTTGGGTAAATTATCTCTCTAATTTTAAAGTTTAAATATAATATTTAGCTGCCTTCTGATCTTCCAGATGTTTTACATGAATTCAGAATGCTGCTTTTTAAAATTGCACTATTTTTTAACAAGTTATGTTTCATGCTATGAAAAGGACGGTGTTAACAGTGTGAACAGATGTTCATGTGCAATTGTGTCTTTTGTGTTTTCCTTTTGATGATATAAATCTTAATTATGTTCTTCTAACAAATCTAAATGTTTATGTATCAAGATAAAAATCATTACTTATATCAGACTGTGCAGTTTTAAAACAACAACAGAGAAAAACTTTTTGCTTTTTTCACAGAAAGTGAAGAATGATTGTCATTACATTTTTTATTATATTTATAAAACATTTACGACTTTTGCCTCACAGCAAGAAGGTCGCTAGTTCGAGCTGTGGCTTGGTCAGTTGGCATTGTCTGTGTTTGCATGTTCTCCCCGTGTTGACGTGAGTCTCCTCCGGGTGCTCCGGTTTTCCCCACAGTCCAAAGACATGTACTATAGGTGAATTGAATAAGCTAAATTGGCCGTAGTGTATGTGTGTGTGTATAAGTGTATGGGTGTTTCCCAGTGCTGAGTTACGGCTGGAAGAGCATCCGCTGTGTAATAACATATGCTGGATAAGTTGGCAGTCCATTCCGCTGTGGCGAGCGCTGATTAAGTAAGGGACTTAGCTGAAAAGAAAATGAATGAATGAATATATGTTTTAATTTTATTTTCATATACAGTATATTTTAGTAAATAACAAAATCTTTTTCTCAGGATAAAAAATAGCTTATTTTTGATAGCTTACATGTACAACAAATAATTTTTAGGCTTTACATTTGCAATATAGTTATAAAGTGGCCTAGCTCAATAAATGAGTTTTAATTTCATAAACATGCAGTAGTGAAAAACATTAGCTAACTGTGTTATATTAATAATTTTCATTTCTTTAAAAGTTGTCATCTCTCAGTTGTCATAAGACATTTAACCGTTTTGAAAAACGTATCTTAGCAGGCTTCATAATGTTCCTATGGAAACATTACACCTTTAAATTAGAAGAAATCACAACAAGTCTCAGGAAAACATATTCATGCTTTTAAGGAACACGATCAGTGAAAATAAAACATAATATCAAAGTCCTTTAATTAGTTTTTGTTTTTTTTAGGGAAAAATATAGCCTTATATTGAGTGCTTGAAACTCCTTAGAAATCCTCCTAAAATCTAAATGATTTTTTAAGGGGTTTAATATAAACATGTTAGTCTTAAAGGGGTAGTTGATCCTAAAATGAAAATTCTGTCATCATTTATTTGCCCTTCACTTGTTCTAAACCGAAGGAAGTTGCTGGAAAGCAGCAGCCTTTGACTTCCATATGTTTTATTTTTACACTATGGATATCAATGGCTGCTGGTTTCCACTATTCTTTAGAAAATCTAGTTTTGTGTTCAACAGAAGAAATTCAGAAAAGTTTAGAACCACTTAAGTGTGAGTAAATTGACCTTTTTTTGTGAACTGTACCTTTAAGTTCCTCTATAGGCTACAGTGTAACAAAAATTCTGTAATTTAAAAAAAATTTTCTACCGCCCCAGCTGACGGAAATAAACCGTAAAATTATGGATTTTTTTACACACTATACACTCTCAGAAAAAAAGATATGCGAGCTGTCACTGTGGTGGTACCTTTTCAAAAAGTACACATTTGTACTTGAGGGGTCCATATTGGTACCTCAGAAGTATATATTAGTACCTACAAATTTTAAGAGGAGCTTTTTAGGTACCAATATGTGCCCTTTAGGTAATAATATGGACCTTTTAGGTACACATTTGTACCTTTTGAAAAGGTACCACCCCAGTGACAGCTCACGTACCTTTATTTCTGAGAGTGTACTGTGGTCCAAAGCAAAGACAGCATTCCCATTTTGAAGAAAAAAAGCATCCTACAGTTTCTCACTTAGGCCAATCATGATCAACGTTATTTTGTGACATCACAGTTCAGGTTCTCATCACATCTTCTGACTAATCAATTTCTCTCAACTGAAGCACTCTGCTCCCTACAAGTCATAGCTGGAATCATTCACTTGCCTATTTACAGAACCGAGAGTTGTGATAAAGAATGTTTGCCTAAACACTTAAATAGATTAATAAATAAATGGTATCCAACAAAATGTTGATCTGAACTCTTCCAGTATTTATTAGTCAGAACAATGAAGTGAAGAATTAGAGCCACATTACTAAAATGTATCAAGCTCCAAGAAGAAAAACTGCATTTCACACACAAAAACAATATGCATACAGGCCACTAAAATGTCTATAACATCAAAAATAAAGTCTGCTGCAGTAACAGTTACAAACATGCTACAGAATTGTGTAAATTACACATTATTTAACTGTAAAATAAACTGTATTTTATTGCAGGACAGTTATGAAGTGTGTTACTGTATTTTAAAGTTGAATTGTGAAACTTACTGTATATTTTACAGAAAAGATATACAAAACTGTAAATACACATAGAGCAAGATAAATTGTGCTGTAAATATAAACAAAGACTATAGAATACACAAAACGTGTCACTCGTATACTGTAGTTTTGAATGAACAAGGAGAATGAAGCCCCCCTACTTGTACAGGAGCCAATCATCGATCATTATAGACTGATATTTTTCCGGGGGAGAAGCTTGGACCAGACATGTGCTTTTACGATAATTGTGTGGTCAACAAACGCACTTGAATCTCAGCTAATACTTGCTATTAATAGTGCTTAATAAATATAGTAATGATAATATGTGCTTTTAAATGATCCAAGTGTATTCTGTATGAAACGAATGCAAGGTACAGTCAGTCCTGTCAAATGCACATCACATAACAGCAGATACCCAAAGCCCACAAACTTGTAAACAAAGAGTCGCTGTCATTTCTAAGATTCACCATCAAGACCAAGTTGTGAATTACTTCAGAAAACTTCTGAGCATAATCAGACGAAGCATTATCTAGAGGATGATAATGCGTAGAACGGCTATAAGTAGGGTTGGTGTCGTGATCTCATTCCTTTCAAGTGCGCATGCGCATTAGCTTAGGCACCCTGAAAATATGCCAATTTTGTTTGATTCTGACGTTAAGAAACACAACTAATGAGACAGTTGTTGATTAATTTTATTGGTGAATTTAAATATGTAATGTAATTGTAAGCTTGGCAAACAGTTTTGTAGAATTTAATGTTTTTCCATTCAGACAGAATGCCCAAGCATACTGCCCGAGAGGCATTTCAAAGATGGCTGCCAAGTGAAATTACTTGCCTTAAAGGGACTTTGATATAAATACAGCATTTGCTGTAATTGATTTACAGTAAGTTACTGTAGATTTTACAGGAATTGTTAACAGTTTACAAATTGTCACACAAACTGCCACAGTGCACACACTCAGTCTCCTCCAGTCTAGAGACACACCAGCAAACCATAAAACTTATCGGACCTAGTTTACTCAACAATGAAAAATCTGCTATCATTTACTCATCCTTGACTTGTTTCAAACCAGTTTGAGTGTTTTAGTTGAACAGAAAAAAGGATATTCTGAAAAATGTTTTTCGAACTGTGTGTAACCATTTCAAAGTATTTGATTTTCCTACTATGAATTTTTGAAGTAGAGATGTGGCTGTCAAGACTCAGTTGTGCTTTATTTCACAAATCTGGCTGAGCTGTGAAATCAAACACTATTGGCTGTTTTTTAAAAGGGGGAGTTACTTAACATCTTAATCATTTTTCAGTTGAAATTGCTTCACATATCAATGAAAGCTGTGCATTCCAATGCACTCCAGTGTACCCTTAAGGCCTATAATTCAACCTCATTTTTATTTTAAAAATAGCAGTTTACATTATTGTTGTATTATAAAATGAAGAAGTTGGCTCGGTACACTGTATGTGTGTGTATGGATGTTTCCCAGAGATGGGTTGCAGCTGGAAGGGCATCCGCTGCATAAAATTATGTGCTGGATAAGTTGGCGGTTCATTCCGCTGTGGCAACCCCGGATAAATAAAGTGACTAAGCCGAAAAGAAAATTAATGATTGAATGAGTTTAAACGAGCAAAAAAAAAATTTTCCTTGAGTGTACAGAGAATGAGACAAAGACATGCAGTCAAGCATCAGTCAAACATCATCTTTGTATCCCACATGACAGGAAACAGCTAAATGCTGTTGAACCCCTTTTGGAAAAGTGGAAAAACCCACACCATATTTCCCAAAAAAAAAAATCAAAGCTGCCTTCCCTAGCGTCTTCTGGCTTACTTCAAATACGAATAAGCACCAAAATTTCTCCCATTAACATTCACGGGGACTCCTGTGGGGCTGGAGCGTTTATGCATTGTGTCTTGTTAGAGATAGACAAGCGGTGACGGAGACCTTCAATAATAATGACAAAATTGTCTGCACAACAAAGCATTTAATTGAAGCTGCGCAAAGCTGGGAGGAGCTCCTTTAATTAACAAAGCAGGAGATAATGACTGCATGACTGCCGGTGACAATTTGAATATGCATTTGGAATATCTGGTTATTGTGATTGCTTATCAATGGAAAACAAGGGTCTTAACACAGCACAAACAAAGCCGGCTGCTACTCGTGATTAGGTTAAATAAAGGGGAGCCTCTACTGTAGTGATGACTTTATCAGATTCCTAGGAGAGATAACTTCACTCGAGCACCGTGGCACGCAGACATCTTGAATCGTATTGAACTTTATGAAATTTGCAGATGAAGTGATCAAAGGGTTGGAGGTTTGGCGTAAGCGAGGTACAAAAGCGACAGAAAGGGAACCGCTCTTATAACCTCAAAGAGCATAATCTCTCAGAGTATTAAGCATACTTGAGTGAACATCGCAAATCATATTATGCAAATGTTCCGCTCAAGTGGGGCCCACTTGAATCTTGGAGATTTGGATCTTAGGCGCATGTCAGCGTCTTCACACACACAGAAGTGCACTCGCGGTAAATGCAATGACGCGTGCAACCCAGGTCACAGAATGGACGAAAATTCTGGACATTTTCAGTTTTCACCTGTTTGAAGCAACTGATAGTGAAGTCACATGACTGTAAACAGTATTTATACTATGGGGCTGTCGGATGCTTGATTTTGATTGGCTGGCGAACATACTAACACTGTGTACTTAAGTGATAATATTCCAGCAACAAGCAGTTTGGCTGTCGCACCAGACACGACACAACAGAAAACTTTTTATACTAGAGCCATTCAGAATCTAATTAATACATATAATAAGCCTCTTTAACATTATTAAAAGAACATGAGTAACTGATATTTGTTGCTTTGGTCACAGATCTAACATTCCTTTTCATACTTATTTTACTCTTAAGGTCTGAGGTAAACTATCTCCTGCTGCTTTCAGAATTTAACACTGAAAAAAGCACATAATCAGTACCTGAGGTGATCATTGTCATAGTAGTTTATGCTGTTGTTTAGCCATGACGTCGCAGAAATAGAAACCATTTCTAAAATAGAGGTTTTGCACATCGCTGTCGCAGATGATTAGAACAAAAACGACCTTTTATTGTCACAGTGTTGAGTAGAATGTAGTTTGGACGCACTATAAGGTATGCAATTATTTTCCAAAAAAAAAATATATATATATTTTCATCCTTCAGCTTATTCCCTGCTCTATTAGGGGTCACCACAGCTGAATGAACCACCTGTTTGTTTTTTATATCTTCAAATATATTTAGAGTGCATCATTTTTCATTTTCAGTTTGTTTAATTTCAGTGTCATAACGATTGTAGGTGTATTAAATCTATTAAATAATTATAGAATAATTATTATGTTATATATTCATTCATTAATAAATATATTTATTAAATGCATTATTTATTTTAATCTTATAGTTCAGTTGTTGGGTGGCACAGTGGCTCAGTGGTTAGCACTGTCGCCTCACAGCAAGAAGGTCAAGCTGGTTCAAGACCCGGCTGGACCAATTTTTATCATTGTCCAGATAGCGAATGAAAAAATATATAGTGTTGCTATTTTCATTTATATTTTGTGTATGGCATGTGTTTGGGTAGAAATTAGAAGTAACTACATAGTAATTAAAATTAAATAAATAGTAGTTAAATAGTTAAAATTAGTTTTATTGTATATTTTATTCCCATTTTTATATACAAAATGATGGATACCTGGGTGGTAGATAAATAAAATGGGTATATACAGAAACACCTCTGTGTAAACTGTATTGCTATCTATGTGTGATTGCATAAATTCAACCACAAGTCATCTTCAATGCAACCTTTCAAACCATAAACCATACCCAAGATCTTCTGAAATTCTTGGCCCTTTTGCATTTTGGCTCTATGCACAGATCATATCTATAGTGTCACAGAGCCCATCATGTGTCACAACACAACCACGTCTGCTGCACTGATGGTAATGTAGACCCAAACAGTATCCTGATGGCCCCTAATGCATCTCTTCTGATGAGACAGATCCTAATGACCTGCTATATGATGAAATTCTGCCATTAGGTAGCCTTTCACATCATAAACTATGAGCTCAGATGTTTGCTTTCTATCTGTAATATCTGTAAGATGTTACTGTGATGCATAGAGCTTTCAGCCTAAAAATGACTATTTGTAGGAAGCATTTAGTATAAATGACTTCCATTTTGAAGCTAACAACCTGTATATTATGTTCAAATCCAGTTGCTTACTTCTATTTATTAATAGCAACCTGTACAGTATGTTCAATTGTTCATCTATTAAATCTCTGACTAGTAAATTTTGACATTCTTTGGAGCACATACTGGCTTATAATGCTCAAATAATAAACTTCCATTTTGATTTTACACTGATTTAATTTGAACGCAGTGTTTTAACCATGCTGTCAAACACAAAAAGCTGCAAAATACATACTGTATGTCTGTGTTTTGTCTGTATGTTTTTTGTTTTTACACCACATTTACTGTTAATAATATCCTGCTACTTGTGTTATGCTCTTGTCAGTTTGAACAAAAAAATTTGGATATGAAATATTTAATAAATTCAATTATCATAAAATAAATATTTATTTAGACTTCATAATGGTTTCCAGTATTGCATAGTGTTTTAAATGTATTTGAATTTGAACTCTTTTCACAATTGATAAAAAAGCATGTTGAATTTAGGATGGCTTTTTTGGATTATCTGCCACCTTATACCGATTTTCACATACTACTGTATATTAGGGGTGTGATGAGATCTCGGGCTACGAGATCTCGCGAGCCTAAATCGTGACGAGATTTCTCGTTGAGCTGAAAAGTTGTCTCGTCAGTTGTGATGTTATGATGGGGCGTGAGGGTGATTTAAGCACTGAAGATTGGACGCCGGATTGGATTTGAACAGCACATCAAGTGCTTTGCACACACCTGGCAATGCAGGCTGGCCTCGGAGTTGCGCGTCACTTGTTTGCTTGGGCGGGTGAGTGAGACGTAACCGTTTTTTTTCTTCACCGGAGTTCAAGGGTTGCCGCGTCCAAAAGCAGAGGCTGCTAAAACAACCACACACATTAACCACGGCTCATAACATGCGATGGAATAGCACTTTAGATATGCTTAAAGCCATAATCGTAAACACAAATCAAGTTGGACATGTGGAGTATTTCGATTTCAGTCGTATTATTGAAGTGCAGTACAGACATGTAAACGCGGTAACCAACTAATTGCCGTTGTGTAGGACTTTTAGCTGCATTTTGCGACAGGATAAGCCATACAGACACACTAATGACTGTTTGACACTTTTTTCTGCACCCGTCGAGTAAGTAAAGAACCACAGACATACACACATCTCCTTCGAGTGTGCGCGCACACACAATGAACTCCTGGAGACACACACACACCCGTTGTCATCACCATCATCATCACCAAGCACATGTTTATGCTGTCCGGAAAAAACACGGAAGCTGACGCAGAAAGAAAGTAAAACTGCTGAAAAATTAAAAACCAAAAATGACATGAATACATACATTTAAAAAAAATGTGTGGAAAAAAGTTTAATTCTCATATGGAACTGTAAATGGGAGAAGCCAGTTGAGTTTATAGCAAAATATTTAGCAGTGTTTGCATGTCATTTAAGGTATAGTTCATTAAAATAAATGTAAATTAACATTCATTACAAGTTGATTTAAAAAAACACCTAAATTGTTTTGCATTTTGTGATTTTTAGAAAATAGAAAAATAGAAAAAATCTATTTTCATTCATATAATAGCAAATATTTTGCAGTGTTTGCATGTCCTTTACTGCAAAGAATTTATTTAAATAAATCTAAAATAACATTCATTACAAGTTGATTTAAAAAAGCATTTTCTAGTTGATTAAAATATTTTCCATTCATGTATTTTATCATTAAAGATTTATAAAAAATAGTGTAAAAATCTCGTCTCGTCTCATTCTCGTGAACCCAATCTCATGTCTCGTCTCGTGGAGAAAGCGTCTTGTCACACCCCTGCTGTATATTGACCATTTCAATCTGGCGATATCACTGGCCCATGAACATGTCCTGCTTGTTGCCAAACTATTTCATAACTGTAACAGGAGGCAATTTAATCGTATTTTAATGTTAAAACGGCTGCCGTAACATTATTTATCAATATGTGGCTCTTTTTGGATTCTTAGAAGCTTTGTAAATTAAAAAATGTAATACAGGAAATACATTAGGACCATTGTTATTGCTTACATCCCTCAAAATGGTCTATAGCTATTTAAGATGCAGCACAAACTGTTGCATACAGGACACAGGCTTGTGCTTTACATGGTGATATTTTAATCAGGCAACTGGGTTTTTGATATTTTTTTTGTTTTTATGCACATTTTTGGAGGCAGCACAGTGGGTAGCACAATCACCTCACAGCAAGAAGGTCGCAGATTCAAGCCCCGGCTAGGTCAGTTGCCATTTCTGTGTGGAGTTTGCATGTTCTCCCTGTGTTTGCGTGGGTTTCCTCCAGGTGCTCTGGTTTCTCCCACAAGTCCAAAAACATGTGGTATAGGTGAATTGGGTAAGCTAAATTGTCCGTAACGAATGAGAGTGTATAGATGTTTCCCAGTGATGGGTTGCAGCTGGAAGGGCATCCACTGCCTAAAACATATGCTGAATAAGTTGGCGGTTCATTCCGCTGTGGCAACTCCAGATTAATAAAGGGAATAAGCCGAAAAGAAAATGAATGAAATTTTTTGACATAAGAGGCTTTACATATTATACAATCAGATAAGTACTTCAAATCCTAACCTCCCTAGATTTGCCAATTAAATGTCTTTAAAATGTTTTTTTCATATATTTCTCACAAGTAAAATATCAAAGCACTCAAAGTAATTTATTTTAATGTTATTAGTTATTTTAATTAAAGTATAAAAAGATTTTAGTCTGATTTTAGTGTAGTTTGATGTACAAAAAGAAGACTTAAATGAAAAAAAACTAATAAAAATAAATACTAATATAAACAAATACTACAAAAATGTAATTATTAAAGATTTAACTGAAATTAATTAAAACAGAATCACATAGTTGAAGTCAGAATTATTAGCCCTTTTGTATAATTTATAATTTCTCCCAATTTCTGTTTAACAGAGAAGATTTTTTTTCAACACATTTCTGAACATAATAGTGTTAATGTTGATTTATTTTATCTTGATAGCCATGATAGGTTATAATATTTGACTAGATATTTTTATGACATTAGTAATCAGCTTATTTGCAATTGTGCAATGTAAAGGCTTAACTAGGTTAATTAGGTTAACCATGTGAGTTAGGGTAATTAGGCAAGTCATTGCATAACAGAGGTTTGTTCTGTGGACAATCGGAAAAAACTGCTTAAGGGGGCTAATAATTTTTTACCTTAAAATGGTTATAAAAAATTAAAAACTGCTTTTATTTTCGCTGAAATAAAACAAATAATATTTTCCCCAGAAGAAAAAATATGATAGGAATTACTGTGAAAAATTATTTGCTCTGTTAAAGATCATTTAGAAAATGTTTGAAAAATAAAGAAAAAAAATCACAGGATGGCGAATAATTTGACTTCATCTGTATATATATCACATCTAAATAAAGATAAAATACAATGCAATCAAATAACAATATTAATCATAACTCCACTAAATTGAGGCAAAATGCCATTTAATGCAATTTTACATTTTAAACTGCACCAGGAAATATCAGCACACTCTTCTCTCTACCAATTGACATTTAGTAGAGTGAAACATCCTTCTCATAAAAAAAGAAGTGACCTTTCAAAAAACAAATATGCGATAATAATCATAAGGCACGGTGCAGGAGCAGAGAAACGGCCCTCATTTACCCTCCACTGCAATCTCAGTGGATATCAAAATGCAGAATTAATAGTCTAAATGCAAACTTACGCAGACACACAGACTCACGCACATTTACCTGTTTCCGGGACGAAAGTGCACTTTTCGGGCGTCCCTGACGAGCTGCTTTCCCGCCATCCGCCGGTTCTTTACAGCTTCTTCTTAGAGTTGGAGCAATGACGGTACCTGAATCTGGTGGATGCGGCAGAGGATTCAGGTACAGAATTCGGGCAATGAGACCATAAAGAGCGATGGCCAGGAGTAAAGGAATGACGTAGAAGATGGTGAAGTCGATCAGGTATATGGGCAGGTAAAGGTCTCGAGAGACACGGTATCCGCACTGCACTCGGCCGTCAGGATTCACCTGGATATCCACCAGGAAGAGCCAGAGCATACAGTAAACACAGGTGAAAACCCATACACCAGCTATGATGCGCTTGGCTCGGGATACTGTACACACAGTCTGCGCCCTCATTGGGTGGCATATGGCGATATATCTGGAAGCAAGAGGAGTTTTTGATGGTTATAAGTTTGTTTGGTGCAATTGGCTTCAGAAAATACACTGTAAAAAATATCTATTTGGTATTTTGTGGTACACAAGGTTTTCTGTTTATTTATGGTTGTGAATTGCATTATGGCAGTTTTATCTCTGCTGTGTCGACTTTTGATGTTAAAAATTTAACACTGCAGATTAACACAGTGATTTTTTTTTACATTTTAGCAGTTTAAGACAAGATATTGTTTAAAAAAATAATAATACAAATAATACAAAGATAATTTTAATCTGTAAAATAACAAAACAAGTACTGGCAGTAAATTGCCAGATTTTGTACTGTAATTTATAACTCAAAAAGGCAATATATCACTTTTCAAACTTTCTAATAATAAAAGGTTTTGGAGGGAAGGTCAAGATCCCATAACGCAGTTCAAAAGCATAAATAAATGAACAAACATAAATTACAAAATACGTAAAATGTTAATTTATGGATATTTTGGTTAAAAGTTTCTTCACATCCAGATAGCAATCATTAAATGAAGTGGTCGAAATGTATTTACATGTGTTTTATTATTCTGCGGAAGGTGTAGAACTAAGAAATGTTTGTCCAATCAAAAAGGTTTGGTCTGTATGTCTGGCCTGCCTGTCAAAATATGTAATTGTATACCTCTATGCACCCTGTTCATACAGAAAGGATTACATCATCAGTGCATTCAGACAGAGAATGGCAGGAAAACATTACTTATTGTACTATAAATTTTTCTTTCTGGTGAATGTTATGTGATTTATTCTAGTTATACATTCTCCGGCCACTTTATTAGGTACACCTTACTAATACCCCCTTTTGCCTTAAGAACTGCCTTAATCATTTGTGGCATAGATTCAACAAGGTACTGGAAATATTCCTCAGAGATTTTGGTCCATATTGACATGATAGCATTATGCAGTTGCTGCAGATTTGTCAGGCTTTTAATGAGCCCAAAGTGTGCCAAGAAAATATCCCCCACACCATTACACCACCACCAACCGAAACCGCTGATACAAGACAGGATTGATCGATGCATTCATGTTGTTGATGCCAAATTCTGACCCTACCATCCAAATGTTGCAGCAGAGATCAATACTTATCAGACCAGGCAAAGTTTTTCAATCTTCAATTGTCCAACTTTGTTGAGCCTGTGCGAATTATAACCTCAGTTTCCTGTTCTTAGCTGACAGGAGTGGCACCCAGGTTTGATGTGTTGTGTGTTCAGAGATGCTCTTCTGCATATCTCTGTTGTAATGAGTGGTTATTTGAGTTACTGTTGCCTTTCTATCAGCTCGAACCAGTCTGGCCTTTCTCCTCTGACCTCTGGCATCAACAAGGCATTTGCGTCCACGGAACTGCCGCTCACTGGATAATTTCTCTTTTTTGGACCATTCTCTGTAAACCTTAGAGATGGTTGTGGGTGAAAATGCCAGTAGACTAGCAGTTTGTGAAATACTCAGACCAGCCAGTCAGTCACTTAAATCACGTTTCTTCTTTATTCTGATGCACGGTTTGAACTGCAGCAGATCGTCTTGACCATGCATGCCTAAGTTGCTGCCATTAGAAATTTGATTAGGGCTGATTAGAAATTTGTCCATCCTGTACCTATTAAAGTGGCCAGTAAGTTTATGTAAAGAAAGAGTAATTTTTTGGGATACAATATAGTCACCAAAATTGGACAATAGAAGATTGGAAAAACATTGCCTGATCTGATGAGTCTCGATTTCTGCATGCAACATTCGGATGGTAGGGTCAGAATTTGGCATCAACAACATGAAAGCATAGATCAACGCGTCAGGCTGGTGGTGGTGGTGTAAAGGTGTGTGGGATATTTTTTGGCACACTTTGGGCCCATTAGTACCAATAGAGCATTGTTAACACCAGGGTCAGGATAAGGGTTGGGCGACACATTGGGTTGAGCGGCGGGCCGCGTTTGCGCCCTCACTATTATGCCGCGCCTAGGTCGCCTCTATGTACGCGCCGGACCTGGTCAACACCGAACACCACAGCCTACCTGAGTATTGTTGCTGACCATGTCCATCCCTTTATGACCACAGTGTATTGTCTGATGGCTACTTCCAGCAGGATAACGAGCCATGTCATAAAACTCAAATCATCTCAGACTGGTTTCTTGAACCTGATAATGAGTTCACTGTTCTCAAATGGCCTCCACAGTGACAAGATCTCAATCCAGTAGAGCACCTTTGGGATGTGGTGGAATGGAAGATTTGAATCATGGATGTGCAGCCGACAAATCTGCAGCAACTGCGTAATGCTATCATGTCAATATGGACCAAAATCTCAGAGGAATATTTCAAGTACCTTATTGAATCTACACCATGATGGATTAAGGCAGTTCTGAGGGCAAAAGAAGGTCCAACAAGTTTCATAGCATTTTGTTGAAGAAATTAAGTAAATAAATATAATTTTCAGTCTATAATGACCGCAAATGGGTTAGATATTGATGTCTAAAATCCTTAATGTTCAAAATAATATAATAAATATATAAGTAAATAATATATATAATTTTGTTATTATTATTATTTTACCTCTCCACAGTGAATGCCGTGATTGAACAGGAGGATGCATTAATGCCAAGGTACTGAAAGTAGGTGATGCCCAGACATCCAGCATGCCCATACACCCAGGTTGCCATCAGGCTCTCTGAGATGTTCGGCAGACCCGCAGCCACCAGAACCATCAGATCGGCCACAGCCAGGCTCACCAAATAGCAGTTGGTGGGTGTTCGCATGTGGCGTGTGGTAAGAACCACCAGCACCACCATGATGTTTCCCACAATGCCCACACCACACACCAGCAGGACCAGGAACACAGAAACGGTCTTATACTCCAGGGACTCGGTCACAGCATCTCCAGAGCCCACCAAAGAGATATTGGTTGGAGTGTCCATCCTGGAGCTCACATTTTCCTGCATCATTAGTCTTCTCTGTGTCAATATTTACACGATAATAGCAGGGGAAAAAAGCAGTACGGAAGTTGTTTGATTCAAACTGTATATATAAAAATAGCTTTTTACTGATGGGCTTTTCTCTTATTAAGTGTGTTGTTTAATTTTCTTGGCATCAACAGCGTAATAGCCTTCCTCTGCTGACCGCAGCCCATTATTTCTTCCGTGTTAATCTGCAACAGTATCCATTGAAAGCACTGAAATCCAGAGGCTGCTGTTTTTTTCCCTCTTCCACGTTAATGCAATCATCCATCCAATCGATCACCCTGGAATAAAAGATTGAGTAAGTCAGTAGGGAAAAAGCAAGTCTCAATCACTGTTAAGAGGATTTCATAGCCCTCTGTTAATTACTGAATAACAGTCCATTTCATCTGGCATTCAAAAGATAAGGCTGAACACAGAAGCAGACAGAGTTGGGAGCATCACTTATTAAAATAACATGATGCAGGCTAACATAGACTTCCTACTTTTTTTATCCTTTTACAAATATTCCCATTACGCTTGCTCTGGTAAGGATTTTAGGAGACTTCCTCTGCACATTATTGAGACAGGATGAGAAGCTTTTAATTATTTAAATGAGACATTTTAAGTGGTGCACGGCAATAAGTGTGGAAAATCACAGAAAGACTTAAAGCCACACAGCTGCTGTGGCAAATGGCATGTTAATAACCAACAATCTTTAAATCAAACACTGTTTTTTTCTGTGTATTAAGTGATCTTACAAATCTTTAATTTGCCTCAGTAGTTGTTTTTTCAGTGTATACTGCCCACAAAGCCTGTTGTGTACTTGTTATAATGAAAGAACACAGACATTTTCATATTCAAACACTAACTATAGGCTGAAATTGGGGTTTTGAAATCCATTAAAGCTACTAAATGGGGACAAGACGTTGTATAGAGCAGCTTGAAAAATCCAGACATCTGTTGCTCTTTTCAGCCATCTCTTTGCCTTGTAAATAAGACTGCACTGCCTCTCGGGGCTTCCCTAATAAATTGAGGTCGACATGATGTGAAAAGTAATTTAACTCAATCCCGACTTCCCAACCCTGTAAAACCCTGCTCGGACTTCGTCTTACTCCATTTCATATTCCATTAATACTGCTCTGGAAATGCAGATATGGACAAGTGCACTGTGGTTTCCAATCATGTAAACCGAAGAGGGACACAAATGTGTCTTGTCTTTGTCTTTGCATAAATTAAAACATACATCATGTTTTTTTACAAATTCAAGACCTAAAAACTAAAGATTATAAATTATAAAATGAATTATATGTAAAAAAACAACAACTTTATTTTTGACATATTTCTATAACATAAAGGTTTATTATTGGCAGTGCTGGTTCCACATTCTTAAAAAGAAAGCTTCCACAAGTTTTTTTTTGTAACTAAATTCATTCATTCATTTTCCTTCGGCTTAGTCCCTTTATTCATCAGGGGTCGCCACAGCGAAAAGAACGGCCAACTTATCCAGCATATGTTTTACACAGCGGATGCCATTCCAGCTACAACCCAGTATTGGGAAACACCCATACACTCACATTCACACACATACGCTACGGCCGATTTTATTCATTCATTCATTCATTTTCTTTTCAGCTTAGTCCCTTTATTAATCTGGGGTCGCCACAGCGGAATGAACCGCCAACTTATTCAGCATATGTTTTACACAGCGGATGCCCTTCCAGCTGCAACCCAGTACTGGGAAACACCCATACACTTTCACATTCACATGCATACACTACGGCCAATTTAGTTTATTCAATTCACCTATAGCGCATGTCTTTGGACTGTGAGGGGAAACCGGAGCACCAGGAGGAAACCCACACGGGAGAACATGCAAACTCCACACAGAAATACCAACTGACCAGGCTGAGCTGGACTTAAATCAGTGACCTTTTTTCCTGTGAGGCGACAATACTAACCACTGAGCCACCATGTCATCGTAATCATTAATAATACTGCATTTTAGTTATTTATTAAATTGTATATAATTCTCATTAAGTTATTTGTGCAGTTTTACAATATTTAGTTCTACAAAGTATCCTTCCATACTTTAACCATTTTTTCTTAGATTTATATATATATATATATATATATATATATATATATATATATATATATATATATTAATAGCAATAAAGAACCTTTATTTTTAGATCTGTCTTTCAAACTGAGGAAAAAAAGTGATTTTTTTTTAATAATCTATTAATTGTTTTTTTAGGGCAAGGGTTTCCAAACTTTTTAGCCTGCAACCCTTAAAATAACAATACCAGTGACTCGCAACCCCCAAATTCCTCTTAGGTGGTTATACATATGCAAACATTGCTCATACAACAATAGACCTATAGACACGAGCATATTAACAACACAAAAAATGCAACAGTCTAACAAACATCATTTTTAATAGTCATTTATTAATCTGTTTAATTTTATATTACCCTCAAAAATGAAACTGGTGGACACAATGTTTTCAGCACAAGTCTATTCTTAGTTTAATTTTGGAAACCGATAATCAGAGGTCAAGCTTAATATTTAGTTGTGGCCTGTATTTATTTTTAATGTATTTGATTGCAATAAAGGTGTCAGAAAGTTTAAACTGGTGCTATAAAATCAATCTGCTGCAGCTGACACTATTGCTGTGATGTTAATCTAATGTAAACACAGCAATCCTATGAAAAAAATCAAATTTAAAGGCTGATGGCTTTTCATTTGCATGTTGCTGTTTTTTACTATTAAAAACTACTATTTTTATTTTTAACTAGTTATAGTTAAAATATTGTAATTCAGATCGATTAATACAATTTATTTGACTTTACCAAAGGACCCCCTGTCATTGCCCCGCTTTAGGGAACCAAAATAATAACAATTCTTCAAGAGAGTCATAATGGCGCAGTGGGTAGCACGATCGCCTCACAGCAAGAAGGTTGCTGGTTCAAGCCCCAGCTGGGACAGTTGGCATTTTGTGTGGAGTTTGCATGTTCTCCCTGTCATTGCATAGCTCTCCTGCGGGTGCTCCGGTTTCCCCCACAGTCCAAAGCTATGGGTTACAGGCAAATTGAATAAGCTAAATTGGCCATAGTGTATGTCTGTGAATGCAAGAGTGTATGGGTGTTTCCCAGTGTTGGGTTGTGGCTGGAAGGGCATCCACTGCATAAAACATATGCTGGATAAGTTGGCGGTTAATTTCGCTGTGCCAACCCCTGATTAATAAAGGGACTAAGCCAAAAAGAAAATGAATGAATGAATAATTCTTCAGTTGCATCACTGTGAAACTCCTTTTTGATTCTTGCTGGCACTTTTATTTTTAAGAGTGATGAAACATTTCCATTGATGAAAAGGATCTTGATAGTGGAAATATTCTATATTAATATTCTTGACACTAAGAAAAAAATATTTTAATAAAAGTTTTTAGTATAAGTTACTTTGGAGAACAAATAGTTGCAACATAAACACCTGTATCTTCATTTATGTTTATTTTAGTGCAGATTCCATGTTTCATCTCTGACAGCAAAATGACAGCTCTTCCTTCTCTTGCTCTGAGCTTGATTCAGAGATTTTTATTAATGATGAGAGTCATGCGTGCTGCTGTGAAATGGGCTGTCATTCACGTTTGTTTAGCTCTCCTAATTGACTGTATCACTACCAGAATCATAAATCAGAACAACTCGCTCTAGCAAACAGCACGGCTGTGTTTCAAAACCTAGTAAGCTGCCTACGTAGACTGCACTGCGAGGCGCTACAGGATCGTTCCTAAAATATTACACGCCTAAAACACAGGCAGGGAACTCACTTGGGTTTGAAACACAGCCTATAGTGTCGCTGTGACAATCACCTTCTATATTATCTATTTCTGAACAGGAAACCAGATGTTTCATTAGCCCACTGAACTAGAAATATTGATGATCACGACTGAATAATTCAGAGTTTTACGCGTTTTGCAGTACATCACGAATATTCATCTTTTTACAATTGTATAGTCTACTAGAGAACCTTTAATCATATTTTCAAAAATATATGCTATATGCGTTTTAGTCATGTAAATTGTCATATAAAAATATTATGCATTAAACCTACAAACATTCGTAAAATATTAGCACACATAAGTCTCGCAAAACATTTTATAGGCTAGCATTTGTCATAGAGAATACAATATAAGCTAAAATAACATAGAAATACGCATGCATCTTTAATAAAATATTCCATTCATAAAGTCGTTTTAATTGTTGCACGGATACTGAAAAATCGGGAACTTCTCAAAATAGAGAATAAAGCGTCTCCTACCAGAATCATTGTTGTAGTGTGGAAGGAAATCAGCTCACACGCAGTGACACCTGTAAACCCCAGATGAACAACAAAATGCACTGATATGAAGTATTTGACATGACGAGCAAATAATCTGATCTTGTACAGAAGCGCTAGTAAATGCACTCTTAACTGTAAGTCTCCTTAACTGTAGGTCCCTTCGTTACAATAGCGCCGCCTAGTGATTGAACTCGCGGGTGATTCGTGCATCTGTCTTCGGTGAGTTGAGGACTGATTTGAGCACACTTTCTGCCACTGTATAATTAAAGATGCTACGAGAGTTTAACCCCTTAATGTAAGCTAATCATAGCACTTTTAGATAATATGCTGAACTGATATATCTTAATGTAGGCTTATGTTCGTGCAAATGGACCCATTCTAAAATATAAAAGGCCTAAATGGTTTCTTATATATAAAATATATGATTACATATTTTACTCATTGTGGTAGGCTACTGTGTTTATTCTAATTTTAGTATATTTGTATGGTTTTATTCAAGTGTATTAGTTTATTTTAATTTCATGTTGAATCGTTTATCATTTTTTATACAATTATTTTAACTGTAGTATTATTAGTCCATTTTGATATACTTCCTAATACTTTCAGAACAACATTCCAATGCTAATACCTACAGAATAAACGGACATATACCTAGTCATAATGTATTGCTGTCATCATAAATAAATATAAAAGAAAAAATTACAGAATAGTCTAAAATTGTAAATCACAAACAGAATTTTTTTTTATAAAAAAAGCATAAAAATGTACAAATGAACTAAGAATAATAAATAACTGATTTAACACAAAATAAATAATAAATGAATAGAAAACTTAATAGATACTAATGTGTTTATCCTGGTAAAATATTAGTTATTTTTTGTATCTATTACTTTTCTATTCATTTTTATTTTGTGTTATTTTGTTAAATCAGTTATTTATTAATTCTATTTAATTTGAACATTTTTATGGTTTTATACTTTTTGTGATTCACAATTTGAGACTATTTTGTCTTGTATTTATTTTAAATTTATTGATTGATTGATATTATGACAACAATACATTTTGTCTGGGCATGTGTTAGTTTATTCTGGCGGTATTATTATTGGAAGGTTTTTATGGAAGTATTATTTATTCATTTTCTTTTCAGCTTAGTCCCTTTATTAATCTGGGGTCGACACAGCAGAATGAATCGACAACTTATCCTGCACATGTTTTACGCAGCGGATGCCCTTCCAGCTGCAACCCATCACTGGGAAACACCCAAACACTCAATCACACATACACTACGACCAATTTAGCTTACCCAATTCACCTATACCAAATGTCTCTGGACTTGTTGAGGAAACTGGAGCACCCGGAGGAAACCCACGCGAACAGGGAAATGCCAACTGAGGCTCAAACCAGCGACCTTCTTGCTGTGAGGCGATTGGGCGCCCCACTGTGCCACTGCGTCGCCCTCTGGAGGTATTAGTGGTATTTAAGTACAGTTAAGTTTTTCTCAATTGCTAAAACACTAAAACCTATTGGCTGAAATAAGTTCTCAGTTGCCTGACCTCATTCAGCTAATTGTGCAGTCTGTTGTCAATACCTTAAACCATTTCACATGGTAAAACACAATGTGCAGATCTTAGACTTTTCAGCAAACTTTAAACACATTCTCATTCTCAAAACAAATTCTGCACTCTAACGCATTGATTTAACACAATCATCAAAAATTGATGTCACATTTTTCAAATGATGTGACACAACCAAAATAAGCAAACAGGTTGTTGAAGGTGGGAAGGAGAGTGTCTAAGCATGGTGAGAAGAAACAATATGAGAAGAGTGCAATGGACAGTTTATGAACTTGTACCTCCCTCCGTACTCGCCTTTCCTGAATCCGATTGAGGAATTTTATGGAAAGATAGACAACTCTACACCAGAGTCGATTTGCTCAGATCAAGTCATGGATTTAGCATGTGGTGACATAGTGAGTAATCATGTCAGGGCTGGATACGGCACACAGAAGGCTTCTTCCACCGTTCCTTCAGGAGAGACAATATTGCGTGCAATGTCGATGAAGTGTTCTGGCCTGACTCAGCCCAAAGACAAGAAGTTTATTGTTCATGTTTCCTTCTTTGATTTTTGTCCCTTTTAGTATTGTATACTGTAGTACACAGCAAAAAATCCCAGTGTACATTAAACTCAATTTGAGTTTAACTTAAAACTCTATGGGTGTGCATATGACTCCCTCCATTTTGGAGTTAAAATAACACTTTCTAAAGTGTGAAATTTGTACTTTACTCTCAGAGTTCATTTTAACACAGTAAGATTTTATTCTTATATCAAACTGGAGTGTGTGTTACCCTTTAAAGTGTTAATATATTACTTTTTCCCTATATTATCAATTGGTGTGTGTGTGTGTGTGTGTGACAGATGATCAAATATGTTGAAAATAGTTTTAATTTATTAAATGTTCATTAATCTTTTCAGAAATAATTTCAATACATTCAACTCTTTGCATTTCAAAATGCAACAAGACATGTTTCAAGTTTAAGTAAAACATACTGGTTTGATCACTGTTTGTCTGAAAGAACCGAAAGAAAAAAAAACTGGACTTCCCATCACTGGTGGGAAATACACTGCGTATTGGGTTAAAAGTTTAACACTGAAAGAAAAACTCTTAAATATATGTTTTTCACACTCGTGGATTAAAATGTACTTTGGTTTTAACACTGAACAACACCAAAAAAAAATCACACTGTATATTTAACATTGGAATTTTTGCTGTGTACAATGCATTGCAGGCTGTATACTGTACAATGAACAAATTGTATGGCCCTGAGCATTGAGATTAAAATGTATTATGTTTTGAACATGTTTTCTGTTGTATTGTTTACTGACTGTTTGATAGTGTATATCATTTTGATTGTTTATTATTTGAGAGCAGTACTTGATTTTGAACACAGGTAAAACAAGCAAAAGCTTCATTTAGTCATTTAGAGGTTTTGGTAATAGTGCTTGAAGATGAAGTTTTGTGTTTAACGGTGAATGAAAATGGAGCAAAAGTTCAGAAATGGTAATTTAGCAATCGAGAAAAACTGTAAACAGACCTGTTAATTGGTGTTGATAGCCTATTACAGTTTTCTTGATTGCTTTGATGCAGCCGTCAACTGAAACGACACATTTTCAAAACAGTTAACACACAGGCCTAAACAGCGGTGCTCATGGTCAAAATTACATATTTTGCTTGCAAAATGCACATACCGTGTCAAAAGATTTAAAATATGCAACAAAAGCTAATTTTACCTTTAAACAACACAACTTGCAAACAAGTATATGAGCTCTTTTAATCAATCACTACACAATGGACAACAAAATACAGAACTCAGTGTGAATCAGTGCACCATTGCTTGTCATTGTAGCCTATTGCCCAATGCCGTTTGTTGTCCTTCTATTTGGGCTGTCAAATTTGCCTTTTTGCAAAGAATTGGATCCAGAATAAGAAATGCTTTGATTAAATTTATATTGAATTTATGACATTTTTCAAACTGTGTCTGAAAACTGAAATACTGTTAAAAAACAAAACAGACAAAAATATTAAAATACTGTAAATATTAGAGAAAGAACATGTAAACCAAAATACAGTCAAATCTATCACAGTAGAAGACATATGGATCTCTTCCATCCATGCTGGCAAAGAACAACACAGACCGGCCACCTTTTTTATAAGGTTTGCAGACTAATTGAAGATTTGTGCAAAGGAGTGTCAAACCAATGCTTTAGTGATTTCATGCTAATCCTGGTAGTTTCTAATGGTTAGGAATAGATGGTTTCTGTTTGGTGACCATAGCTAAAACAATAAAGTTTGGACTGCTTGAATAAAATCTGTGTTAACTGGTTTGCAAAATGGTGGGGAAAATGTGTCAACCCAATGAGAAAGGGTTTATTTGCAAGACATGTCTTCTGCTCTGCTTGGTTAATGATGCTAAAAATGGAGTGGATCCTAGTTTCTTTAACCAGGTCAAAGCAAACAAGAAAAACTAATTGTATTATTAGTTTAAATAATAATAATAATAATAATTATTATTATTATTATTATTATTATTATTATTATTATTATTGTAATAATTATTATTGTTGTCGTTATTATTATTATTATTGTTATGAATGGTTATTTTCAATTAAATTATTATTTTATTTAACAGATGTACGTTTTAAATAATTATATACCTACAGTAGACATAATTTTGCTCTTTTGTGTATTAACTCATTATCTCTTCCAAATTATGAATATATTACTCAATATTTTTATGTATTCTACAGGCTTCATCATATAGCTTTTTATTTGTTTCGGCATAATAATTTAATAACATCTTTCTTTACGTAAAAAAAAATCATGTGGTCGCGCTGTGATGACGTGTGGGTAATGGCCGCTCTCACTGTGTCGTGCAGGGTTTACGAATTTCTCCGGTAGAGAAAAATAAGAACCCCGAGCAGATCGTACATTGTTTGAGCACAGCCACCCCAAGGAGAGAGACCGGGTGACTCCCCACACTAAGGCCCCAGTCTCCCGAGACTCAGTGCTTTGAAAGGTGACCGAATTTGTTTTAATTCGCGATGTTCGTGTGTTGTGCAGGAGGGAGCGCTTTATTGTTGCATGCGATTTTAGCCCGTGTGCACCAAAGAAACGTCGTTCAGCGACACAATTCACACATTTAGACCCAGAAAGTAAAGTACGTGTTATTTAATTGCTATTATTGACGTTTAAGCGGCGCGATCGGTCGGAAAATGTGAGAAATTGTGTCGTTTTCTAGTGAGCGGACAGGATTTGGGCCTGTTAGCCGCACCGCCATCAACGAACTCTCCCGTTAAAGATAAAGCGGCTAGTAAGACGTGTGTCTGTCTCCCTCTCACGAGTCCATTGCCTTAAATCTGAAGGTAAACAAGTTCCAGATAATTCAATAATTGGCTTTTGTGTGGTATGGCAACTTTTGAATGCGGTTATGCTATTTTACGCTAGCAGGCTAATGCAGGTGTGTTGTTGTGGCAGAACTGGTAAGAACGTTAATTAAGTCGTTTACTATGGGCTTCATCCAATACTATTTACATAAAATTGTCATATTGACTATAATTCAGCTTATTTTAAGTTGTTACAATAATAAAACTGTTAGCTTTGTATTAGCCACAACCTTCATTCAAATATAAACTTATAAATGTTTTAATTGTCAGTTTGGTATCTAAGATAACTTGAACGCAATTATTTATATATTTATATATATTTATATATTTTGTGAGCTTTTTATATATAAAATATTATGTTGGTTTCTGAATATACAATCAAATAGAAATATTTGTGATTGTTTTGTTTATAAATAGAGTTAGCTGTTTAACAGTGACTCGTTTTTTAATTTATTTTAAATGATGTCATTCTTAATTTTGGTATGTATTTTTTAGATTTTACATTTCATTTGATGTTTCAATTACTGTTTCAGAATATTTGACTACTGTTTGACTTTCTGGAACTCTGCATGTTTCACTTCTATCTTTGCTCTATCATGTTTATGCTTGCAACATGCTTGAGAAGTCATCTGCTGAAATTATATTTATATCGCAATTTATATGGCAGAAAAATCTAATATTGCATTTTCAGATTTTTCCCATAT
>CAIGQZ010032545.1:10741491-10754714 GCA_903798205.1 Danio tinwini | reverse complement strand
GTATATATATATATATATATGTATGTGTGTGTGTGTGTGTATATATGTGTGTATGTATATAACACAATTAGAAGAACTACTAGACAATAAAGTGTCTTGTCAAAACTGTTCAGAGACATTTCACTGTGTTGTGTAGATGTATTTTATACATGTGCAACAATAGGTAATATTTAAGCAACTGTGGTAATTGGGCTGTAAACTCATAAGTATTTAAAATGTCAGTTTGTTATTTGAGATATTAACCACAATTATTTTGTATTTTTTTAATATGTGTTTTTTTATATATTTTAATGATAGTTTCTTAATATTCGATCAAATATAAATATTTGTAATAGTTTTTTTTATAAATAATGTTAGCTGTTTAACAGTGACTCGTTTTCCATTTCTGTCTGTGAGTGGTAAAGTTCAACTGTCTGTTTTAAATGTGTTGCATGTTTTTAGATTATCTTTTAAATTTTTATTTAAACAAAAAGACAAACAAACTCTTTGTCTGTTGTTGAATGTCCTTTACAGAGTTCTTGCTGATGGATACGCCTGAGAGCCCGACCCAGTCCCCGCAATCTCCCGAGGAGGAGGAGAAAGGTCTCTCTGACAGCGAGCTGCTGGAGTCGCCCGAGTCCCCGGCAGAAGCAGACAAGGGAGTGTCAGACAGTGAGCTCTTAAATGATGATGAAAACGAAGTCCAGGAGCATGGAGGAGACTCAGACTTTGAGGACAGAGACAGGCTGCCTGCTGGCCGAGAAGATCCAGAGGAGCTTTCAGACGTGGAAGATTACAAGATGGACCGGGAGGAGAGAGAAGACGTCCACCAACAAGAGGCTTCTTTGAGGGTTCAAGAAAGTGAGCAAAATGCTATCCGCTCTCCTGAGGAGGAAATCCTGGAGACTCCGAGATCTCCAGATCCTGATTCGCCAGCGCCAGAACATGAGCGACCATTTACTCCAGCAGAGGAAGAGCGAGGAGATGATGATAATGATGATGAGGAGGAGCAGGAAGATGAGACTACTACCAAATCTGGCCTTGGCCAGGCAGTGCTTGAGGAAGAGGAGGATGAGGAAGAGGAGAGAAGGCGACGAAGGAGAGCGGCGATGGTTGTGAGCGATCTGAAGGATGAGTCTTCTGTGTCCAGAGACCTGGATGAACACGAGCTGGATTATGATGAAGAGGTTCCAGAGGAGCCGAGCGCTGCTGCTCCTGAGGAAGACGAGCCAGAGAAGCCTGCTGTAGGGGAGGATGGAGAAGATGAAGAGGAGGAGGACGAAGAGGAGGAGAAGAGGCGCAAGAGAAAGGAACGGAAACCCATTCTGCCTCCAGATAACAGAGACACACCGCTGAGGAAATCTGAGGACTCGAGGGAAGGAGGGAGGAGAGATTCGTTCCGTGATAAAAAGAAAGAGGAGGATGATGGAGAGATAGATGAGGGAGAGATAGATGTGAGTATGCTGAAATTATTTGTGATTTTGCAGATAAATATTGTTTTTTGTTTTGTTATTATTATTTTGTTTTTGGTTTTGATGTAACCAGACAGCATTTGTGGAAGTTTGTTGCGCATGAGGGTTTTTTGTTTGTATTGTATAGCCAGATTATAACAGTAGAGGGAGCCATTGAATGCAATATTTAGTACTTTCTTGAATTTTAACAAAAACACTGCTTTTCAGGCTAAAAATAGAAAATAACTCCTCTTTGAATATGAACTCATCACCTAATTGATTGATTTATATTTAAATGAGATTTTTTACTACAATTTTAGAGTCAATAAGATTTTCTAATTGGAAAAAAAAGTTCTCACCAATAAAACAGTAATAACAGTGTAATAGCAGGACATATCACAGTTAATATTTAAAACAATTTTTTTTTTTTATTTTAAATACAATTTATTCCTTTCATTGCAATGCTAAATTTTTGTTAGTTTGTGGTTATTACTCTATCCTAAGTGTTACAGATCGTTTTGATACTTAAGAAATATTTCAAATTATTGTCAAAGTTGAAAATGATCATTTGTAGGATCTGTGATTTGTGATTTTGAATTCTTTAATTACAAAGTTCAAAAGAGCATTTGTTTGGTATAAAAGACCCGTGTAACAATGTAAAAGCCATAAAAAATTTTTTTTGAACATTTTTATGTGTCTGTTTGCAGAAAAAAATGTTAGTTTAAAAAAAAAAATTATCTTCAGAAACATTTGAACTTTTACTTATTCTCACACACACACACACACACACACGCGCGCGCACATGGTTTACAGGGACATTCCATAGACATAATATATTTCATACTGTAAAAATGCTTATATGATTCTACCCCAAAATCCAGCCCTCACAGCAACCCAGTGGTAAATTTTGAATTTCAGAAGACCCCGTTAAGTATGATTTTAATCATTTTGAATTACAGTTTTCATTTAAATTATATTGATGTTAACCACCTTAATCGAGTACTGAGTCATACCATGCCATTGTTGTATCCCTGTAAGCTACATCAAAGTCAGCTTTATTATCAATTTAACCACGTGTACAGGAAATACAGAGAATTGAAATTGCGTTACTCTCTGACCCTAGGTGCATAACAGATAATATTAATAAAAAAAAGTAGAATTTAAAAAAAATAATCTACAATAAATACAATTGCACATTAATATAATTTTAATATATAAGATAAAAATAAAAAGTTGTAAACAACAAAATTACACTTAAGGACACAGCGAGTGCAAACAAGAGTTGTGCAGATGCAAAACAGTATATAGTGCAAAAAGTACAATGCAGTACATAAACCTGTATACTCACACACAAATAGTTGCTTTGATTGCTTCTATTGCTCTGCTTTTCTATTACCACTTATTACCACTTTCTATTACAACTTATCTGCTAAATTATTTAATGCATATCGGTAGACAAAGTCTTTCCTTTTTATTTCAGGATGATGATCTTGAAGAAGGAGAGGTAAAGGACCCTATGGACCGAAAGATCAGACCCCGACCTATCTGCAGGTTTTTCATGAAAGGTAGTTTTAGATCTTTAGAATATAATCTTTTTCACAATGTATTGCAATATTGATGTGAACAATTTTGTATTGCCACATAAAAACAAGAACATTAAGTAGTTTATTAAATAGGCCTGCCATACATATTAATGTACTGTTTAATATAAACAAATTGACATTCTAAATGAATTGCTTATCTCACTAACTTTGACATACTTTCATTATTTTAAGTTCTTTTATATATAGCTCAAGGCTGTATTACAAAGCCAGTTGTAAATCAAGGAAATTTGTGCAAGTTTGATTTGCATGAAATTTGCATTTACTTTTGTTTTCTGTATGCCCAAATTACTACAGTAGGGGGAGTAATAGAATACGGTATCTTCCTCACATAGTACATACACCTGGTGGCTTTGATATTAATGCCTTGTTATTAATTAAAATGTTTAAAACCACCTATATGTACTTATATGGGGCAGAGATGATGCATCTTATTTTGGATTCAGATTAAATGTACAGAAAGTATGTTGAATACAAT
The DNA here is from genome assembly GCA_903798205.1 of Danio tinwini. Lineage (NCBI taxonomy): Eukaryota > Metazoa > Chordata > Actinopteri > Cypriniformes > Danionidae > Danio > Danio tinwini. The sequence goes on along the minus strand of CAIGQZ010032545.1, from coordinate 10,751,205 downwards.
TGAGGGCAAAATTATTTATTCTTTTTCAAATATTTCTCAAGTGATATTTAATGGAGCAAGGCAAATTTCACTGTATTTCTGATAATATTTTTTCCTAAAGAAAGTCTTATTCGTTTTATTTTGGATAAAATTAATGTTTTAACGTCAATATTATTAGCCCCCTTAAGCAATATTTCTGGCTACAGGACAAATCGGTGTTGTACAATAACTTGCCTAGTTAACCTAATTAAGGTACTTTAGCCTTTAAGTTGCACTTTAAGCTAAATACTAGCATACTAGCTAAATAGTAGCATACTAGCATCTTGAAAAATATCTAGTAAAAATATTATTAACTGTCATCATGGCAAAGATAAAAGAAATCAGTTATTAAAACGATTATGTTTAGAAATGTTGAAAAAAAATTCCCTTTGTTGAACAGAACATGGGAAAAAATATTAAAGAATTCAAATTTAACAGGTGGCTAATATTTCTGACTTCAACTGTACATGTAAAGAATATAAGATGTAAACTGCACACTTTGTTTCAGATTACTTCAATATAAAAAAAGAGTAAATATATGTAAATTAATGTACCATTATATAAAGAATTAAATAACTTCTAGTCCATACCTATAAAAAAGTATGCAATTATTACTGATTGTACTAAATTGTATAATTGTAATTTATTTGAAAACAACTTGCTAAGCAAGGTGTTTAAATTATGGTAATAGTAACGTTTTATTATTGTATCTAGTTAGGTTGTAAAGACGATAAATCATTTGTATATTAAAAGCTCTCCTGTTTCTCTGACAGGTAACTGCACATGGGGGATGATTTGTAGGTTTATCCATCCAGGAGTCAATGATAAAGGCAACTATTCACTGATCTCCAAGCCAGACCCCTTCTCTCCGAACGGAGCCCCTCCAGGAGGAGGAACAGGTGGCGGACCTCACCCCCTCATGCCTGCTAACCCCTGGGTAGCCATCCTTTTAAATTCTCATTCCACTATTTTGCTTTTCCTGAGTTAATGCTTAAATTTGGACTCAGCTTAAAGCTGCATAGTTAATTGTTATAAAAGTGTAGTTTCAATTCTAACACCAACCCTGTCTTAAAAATCCAAAATTAAACAAAAAGTGCTTCAGGGGTATATAATGTGTCAGTGCTCATTGGGTAAGGGATACATAAAGATAAATAGCAAAATTATGAGTCCAAGAAATTCGAAAAAAGTGGAAAAATTATTTAAAAGCCTTTATTAACATGTCTATTCTACTAAAACTGCATCTACATATTGAGCAAATACTTGCCTTCATCAGGGTAACCATCTGGTCATGAAATAGCCATGTTAATAAAGACTTTTTAAATGATTTTTTTACTTTTTCAATTGCTTTGGAATTAAAATTTTACTAACTCGGTCTTATTTCTAAATGTTTGCATTTTTGTATCATATATTAACATCTGATGTAAGTAGCTTATGTTTGTGTATTTGAGTGGTTTTTGTATTGATTATATTTGTAATATTCTGAATCGTGTTTGCCATGAAGATGCCAATGAATTCAAGATTCTTTTACTGCAATTAAAAATATCACAAAAAGATGCATTGCAGAATAAAATTACATTTACATTTTAGAATTACACAATGAAAGCTATCGAAAATATCTAGAAAACAATTAAAACAGACATGCCGTTAATTAAGATTCAATACAATACAATCTAAATGATTCAGTAATGTATTAAAGCTATAATACGGACAATCGGATCTGTATTCATGCTGCTGCTGATCCAGAGACAGCGATGGCATGTGTATATATGATACCACTTCAATATTTAATCATTTTCAACCACAGAAAATAATTTCTGTCACAGTCAAATTGCCACAAATCCTGTGATTTTACTTTATTTATGAACACTTACCGTATGTCTGTGATCATGAATAAGATTGAAATTGATACAAACTGCATTTGAATCATTAAGTGAACCTTCAAAAGGGGATTTACTCAATTTTATTGTCATGCCAGTAGGTAGAGGCAAGTAATAATAAAAAAAATTGTTATTGGATCATTTGGTCAAGAGATTTGTTCATCTAGTAATGAAACAAGCGAATCTTTGTGAGTTAGTGATCAAATAATTCTTTAGTTTATATAAAATGTCATTCAAATTAATTATTCGCTATCAGTCTGGAGCAGGTAAAGCTGCAGTTTGAAACTTTTGGCACTCTAGCAATTATTAAATAAAACACAATGCTTTTTCTGAATGAGCATTGTAGCAGCTGCTACTTTCCCCACAGATATTGAGGAAATAATTAAAATATATATTTGGATAAAATAATATATTAATAATTTTTTTTTAATAATATATGCTTAATGCAGACTCACTATAGAGATTCAGGATAAGATGAAACACTATTTTCAAACTGAATTTATGATGCATTTTGATGAGTGTTTTGTAGCTGTAACTGAGCATATGAATAATGCTTTCTATAGGGAGCTCCTGCTGTGGAAGAGCTGCCTCCTCCACCTCCTCCTCTAGATCCTCCAGTGGAGAGCGCATGGGAACGAGGCCTTAGACATGCCAAAGAGGTACAATGATCAACTTCATTCTTTTTCATTCGTTTTTTGGGTTTATTATTTTTTTGCATCATTTTTAAAAAGCACCTGTCCTAGTTAAGTAATATTATACAATAAGGATTTTTGCATGGGAAACTCCTTCATTCAAATGAGTCTGTATTGTGTTCTGCAGTGGTTTTGTGATCACAAGCTAATAGCTGAGCTAAGATGATATACAGTGCTTAAAAGATGTATTACTTGACTACTTGACATTCTACCATTAAGGCTGCAAGCTAAAAACTTATTGGGCATCTGTATAAGAAAATATGTAAATATATATGTAAATGTAAGTAAAAAAATTCTAATGTGACCAAAAAGCTTACACATACTGGTGAATTAACATAAAAAGAAATGTTTACACTCAGCGGTCACTTTATTAGGTACTATTAAAGGTTTTTTATTATTAGGTATCCAACTGCTCGTTAACGTAAATTTCTAATCAGCCAATCACATGGCAGCAACTCAATGCATTTAGGCATGTAGACATGGTCAAGACGATCTGCTGCAGTTCAAACCGAGCATCAGAATGGGGAAGAAAGGTGATTTAAGTGAATTTCAACATGGCATGGTTGGTGCCAGATGGGCTGGTCTGAGTATTTAACAAACTGCTGGTCTACTGGGATATTTACACACAACCTTCTCTAGGGTTTACAGAGAATGGTCTGAAAAAGAGAAAATATACAGTGAGTGGCAATTCTGTCAGACTGGTTCAAGCTGATAGAAAGGCAACAGTAACTCAAATAACCACTCGAGGTATGCAGAAGAGCATCTCTGAACGCACAACACGTCCAACCTTAAGGCGGATGGGCTACAGCAGCATAAGACCACACTGGGTGTCACTCCTGTCAGCGAAGAACAGGAAATTTGAGGCTACAATACGCACAGGTCAACAAAAGTGGACAATAGAAGATTAGAAAAACGTTGCCTGGTCTGACTGGTTTCAATTTATGCTTCGATATTCAGATGGTAGGGTTAGAATTTGGCGTCAACAACATGAAAGCATGGATCCATCCTGCCTTGTATTAACGGTTCAGGCTGATGGTGGTGGTGTAATGGTGTGGGGGATATTTGCTTGGCACACTTTGGGCCCATTAGTACCCATTGAGCACTGTTTCAACACCACAGCCTAATTGAGTATTGTTGCTGAACATGTCCATCCCTTTATGACCACAGTGTACCCATCTTCTGATGGCTACTTTCAGCAGGATAACGCGCCATGTCATAAAGCGTGAATCATCTCAGGCTGGTTTCTTGAACATGACAATGAGTTCACTGTACTCAAATGGCTTTCACAGTCCCTAGATCTCAATCTAATAGAGCACCATTGGGGTGTGTTGGAATGGGAGATTCGCATCATAGATGCGACAAATCTTTAGGAACTGGGTGATGCTATCATGTCAATATGGACGGAAATATTCCTCAGAGATTTCTAGTACCTTGTTGAATCTATGCCACAAAGAATTTAGGCAGTTCTGAAGGCAAAAGGGGGTCCAACCTAGTACTAGTAAGGTGTACCTAATAAAGTGACCAGTGAGTGTTTAATCACCAATACTGTTAGTTTAAGATGGCTGAGATGGTCAAGAAAATTTCTTGGTTTGCTTATACATTTAAGCACTGTATGTATTTTGAAGCTAAGGTTATGCTAGGTTAATGCAAAAATAATTTCTTAGACATGGAATACGTCAGAAAATAAAAATTGTATGAAATTCAACCTGAAATCTCAAATAGAATTTTAAGACTTGATTTCATCAAGTGATTTTTAGCAATGTCATATTGCACATACAAGAAAAACTCATGGTTTCTTGCTTAAAGGTGAAGACCCTACTCAGTGTTTGTGCTGCACAGTTCCTCTTACTGTAAAACACATTCTACAGGACTGTCCTGAGTGCAGAAGGGTTTTTATGAAATATTCTCAAAGTAAATGTTTTTAGAAACATTTTAGAATTTTTATCATATATTAACTTAAAATATTATCTAATTTCATTAGTTTGTTGTTTTTAATTGTATATAAATAATTAATAATATGAAAGTAGCCCTTGTTGCTGACATGGCATTAAATAAAAATTCATCTTCTTATAAATGGAAAATAAGAGAGTTCAACACATCTAACTACAAAAACAAATGCTTTCGTTCAGGTGTTAAAAAAAGCCACCATACGTAAAGAGCAGGAACCAGATTTTGAGGAAAAACGGTTCACTGTGACCATCGGCGAAGATGATCGAGACTTCGACAAAGAAAATGACTTCTTCAGGGAACGCGGTGGTTATCGCATTACTAGAGAGATCAGAGATGCTGGGTATGACCTAACTAACTTATCAGAGTGTCTTATCTTTTCCACTTGTTGTCTTTAGTCACAGATCACTGGAAATCCTCCTGATTATTCTTCTAAAGTATTGTTTTTCTCATTCTTTTTGAATTATATTTTTAGATGTCATGATGTTGTAGTAGCATTTTGCAAGCTAAAGGTGAATCACATAAAATAGGCATTGTTTCATGATTATTCATGTTTACTTTATCTTAGATTACTATTGTTAAAAGTGCTCATGAATAAAATGTTTATATCTAATATTTCTCTTTTTCTTTGCATTGCAGTGATATGGAGTTTAGAGAGCCAGGTTACGGGTAAGTGCCATAAAACCCACTATACATTAACTTGCACCTCCTTTCCATTTATTCCACATTCATAACATCTGTTTCTTTAGTAGTGATCCTTATGCCGACCCATACTACGATTATGAGATGGAAGCTTTTTGGCGAGGAGGCCAGTATGAGAATTTTCGAGTGCAGTACACAGAGACCCCTCTGCCTTACTATCCTGTGAGTACATAGGGATGTAGTTTATATATATGTTTATCTCTGAAGATACAGTTAGAAGCATTCAATGTTTGTATTCTAACCCAGAGGCTAGGATCAAAATAAATGATTGTCTTTCAAAAAAAAAAAAATTTTGAAAAAGGAGCTTGGCAGGGTTGTGTTTTCTCTGTCCTGATAGTAAAAAGGTAGAACATAAAATTGCTCTATGTGTGGATGATGTGCTACTATACCTCTCCAATCCAGATGAATCCCTATTCTATTTTTTTTGTTCTTGAAAGGTTTGGACCGCTCTCTGAGTATAAATTAAATATACAAAAACTCAGCAAAATTGAGCACAGCCCATTTTGAAAATGAATATTTTTATAAATTTCTCAGTGAATATAGGCAGTGTATTTTGGTGCATTTAAACAAAACAAATTTATTTAACGGATATATTTATTAAAATAATATTTTAGTCACTGAACCTATTTAGAAATTAAAAGATAATACAATTAAATTCAAGTAAAATATTGCAAAAAATTAAATTTTTTTGAAATTTAAAAATTTACATTTAATATTTTTCTATAACATTTAAAGTTAAGAGATTTGGCTTTAGTACTGACTAATCTATTTTGTATATGCACAAATATTGTATAGCTTCCTATTAAAAAAAGGGATTGAAAAAATTGATTTGTGAGGGGGGTACTTATATATGCTGAGCATTGTATATAGTAAAAACTATGATATAATCAATTATAAAATTAAAGATGATCCTAAACGATGGTCCTTTTTACCATACTTGGACTTTAGTTCTAGAATTATAAGCATAAAATGTTTATCTCTGAAGAGCTTTAAACTGTTAGTTTAACTAAAGATGAAATGTCACATAACTCATAAGATGAAATATCTTCATTACACAGATTGAGATATTTGAAAAAAATCATTTTAAAAGTATTTTAACCCACAATTGTGGATTTTCAAAAATGTTTTGTTATTCGTCATAACATGAATCAGTGACTCAAGCAATTTAATCAATGTTTGTAGAAAATTTAGTGCATTATATATAGAAACTTGCTAGATTTACTTGCTAAACCTTTATCATCTAACATAAACAGAAGCTCAACAATACTTGAATAAACAAACCTGTTTGGCTCTTTGGAAGCTCATATGACATGTAAAAATTAAACTTGTTGGAGCAAGCATGTTTGAGCTTCTGTGGCCAAATTTGAAACTGCAAAACATAGCTTTCTCTGACCAATTTTATTTTGGAATAGAAGCCTACATTAGGTCTGTTCATCTCTTAAAGTGAGCATTAGAGATTTAACGATTCACACAACTAAGAATTCGATGTGATTCCTAATACTGATCCAACAATACGATTTTTTTATTTTTTAACAAAATTAATTTATAAAAGAATCTATATTATTTCTCAAACTCTGCACTTTTCTCTGTACAATTAAAATGCATTTTTGTCAAATACAGGATTCCCACACTTGAAAGTTGTTGATTTTCAGACATATGAATTCAAGACCTGGAAAGTATTTAAAAACAAACATAGGTCCTTGAAAGTGCTTGAATTTAAAGTTTATGATGTTATTTATGATTTGATGTTAAAAATTGTTCTCAGCTACTTTCAAAAACTGAGTGAAAAAATTAAGAAATTCTTAATTAAAAATATTAAATTTTAATTTTATACATGAACTATGACAAATAATGTTTTTTACCAATATTTTTCAGAAAATCATTTGAATATATTATTACCAGTATTGTGTTCAACTAATTGTATAAGTTCTTTGAACATGACTTTAAAACGGTTGTTTAAAAAGGTCAACATTTTAAAAAATGACATTCAAAACCATCATTATCTTGACATTTTAATGTAAATATTAAGTGTAAGTAAAATGCTAGGTACTGGAAGTACTTTTATGGCGCTATGTATCCTGGGGTTGTCAATTACAAAGGTGCTCGATTTAAAATATTAGTGATTTAAAAAGTCCTTGAATTTGGTGTCCATGAAAGAGTGAAATCTCTGCAAATAACAAAACTATATTGCAATTTTAAACCAATTTGCAAGTCAGATTTAAAAAATAAACACAACAGAGTTTTTCCTAACTCAAAATGAGGCGAAGGTGGCATCCCTATCATGATTTTTGCTACGTGGGGGAAAAAAAACAGTTTGAGAAATATCATATTCCATCCAATTAAGTATAACTATATCAAAATGCTAATATCACTATGCCAAAATGCTAATATTTATATGTAGTTAAATATACGACCAGTGTATTTAAGGGAGCATCACTTGAGGTCTAATGGTAGCCATAAATGCCTGCCTGATTTATGTCCAGAAAAGGAGGTGGTACAAAATGTAAAAATGTACAAAGTTCTCTATTTGTACTCTTTAGTAATTGTCATGTTTACTGACATCCATTTAGTAATACAAATTTGAACTGGTAAAAATGGGCAAAGATGGTCGCTCTTGTTTGCCACTAACACGCATGTTAATTCAATTAAAGTTTATTTATATAGTGCTTTTCACAATAATTGTTTGAAAGCAGATTTACTGTTAATCAGGCTAGCAGTAAACACAACTGTTAGCTGTTACATAAAACATGTATCACAAATCTCTTTTCACTTAACATCCTAACTGATTTGACTTGTCCCATATTTGAATAAATTTTCAAACCACTCCCTGTAAATCATCACTTCCCTAGTAATCATGTCTTTTCTGGAGACTTGGATAAAACAAGAGGAATTAGTTTGGTTTTGGGTGAATAAACTTTTTAAAGTATTTTATAATGAACTGGAGTAGAATGGCTTTGGAACGACATGAAAAAATTAAGAATATTTTGGAACTAGCTAACGTTTTAGCTGATATTAAAGTGCAAAGATTTTGATGTTAAAATGTTTTGATGTCCAAAGTTATATAATGCAAAAATAGATTTAATTGACAAAGATAGTGACTTTTTAAGTTGCTGTATTTTGATTAGAATCTAGTATACATTTCAAGTACTGAACATAGAGATTTTTTTGTTTTTATGAGGACCGAGAGCGGGAACGAGATCCACGTGAGCGGCACCGTGAGAGGGAGCGGGAGCGTGAGAGAGACCACCGTGAAAGGGAGCGCAGACAGAGAGAGCGGGAGAGGGAGAGAGAACGGGAAAGGGAGAAGGACAGCCGACGCAGGAAGGAGGAATGGGACAGGGATCGTCTAAAACGAGACGAAAAGGAGGGAAGGCCGAGAGAAAGACCTCTCCGAGAGCCAAGAGAGAAAAAAGATGAGAAGGAGAGGACGCTCAAACCACGATCGCCCACAAACATGCCACCAAGGTCAGTTAAAGTTCACAGTACTCTCAGATGGGATATTAACAAAGGGATAATAATGTCTAATGCTCATTGCACATTTAAAAAAAAACATTAAATCTGTGCAAATCTGCTAGTTTCATTGTCTAATTTGCTATGTAGCTTACGTGTGTGCAGGTTTTAAGTCTAGAAAGGAATATTATTACACAAAAAAAATTATTGATGCATCAACTTGTCTTTTTAAATATATATATTTTTTTACTTTTTTATTCACTATTATTATTAAGTTATGCTCTTTATCATAATTTTATTATTTATTAATTTTTATTATTATATTTCGTCTTGTTATAAACAAGACAAAATAATATAAAGTTCACCGTGTAGTTTTTACAGTGTAGAAGCTGCTTTGTGTAAAGGTTTGTAAAGTCCATGGGCAGTTGATACTAGGGGTGTCAAAATGAATTGTTTATTCGATGCACCGCGATGCAGGCACAAACAATTCTGTATCGGTTCAGTTATGATCATAACCAGTTATTATGTACTGATGTCATTTATCACATATGCGTTATATGGCGGTAGCTTACTATGGCCTGGGAGGTGATCGCGAGTAATTAAAACACTACAACTACTTAAAAAGCATATAACTGTGCACAATTTACTGCTTGTGAGTTTGCTGGACAGTCTTTTAATGACATGGTAGTACATCAGAACCCAGCTACTAAAAATTTAAAGCTGTAACCTCTCTCACGCTTTGTGGTCGCTTTGACCTGCTGGCGTGTTCGTGAGGTAACATTTTATCTCCTTTCTCGGCTGTTACAACAAAAAACAAACCCTAGTTTTTCACAATTTATTTATTTATTTTTTATTTTTTTATTTTGCTTTTACTGATTTTAAAATTACTGATTTTGTGGTGTGGTAATTCCCAGAAATTTGCAGACAATTTTGGGGGGGGAAAAAAATAATAATAACAAATGTGTATATATATATATATTCGATTCGTACTGGCCACTAGATCGGAAGAGCGTCGTGGCCAGTACGAA